>JBBIGA010000011.1:8799548-8809734 GCA_037576975.1 Alestes dentex
GGGAACACATTCATAGAGGTGGAGTGTGTGTGTGTGTGTTTGTGTGTGTGTGTGTGTGTGTGTGTGTGTGTGTGTGTGTGTGTGTGTGTGTGTAGCGTACTACTGTGGAGGCAACGATTTCCTCCCCAGGTGTGGCACACACATGCAGCCATACACACTCACTAACTCCCTACTCTGCTGTGCCTTGGGCCCTGCGAAGCCCCTCCCACACACAGTAGCCTACTATCCAGATGCTGCTCGTCTGGGTGGCTTTTATTCCCCCTGCCTTGATTAACCCTATAACGCAGAGGAAAAAGTGGCCACTTTGGCTGTTTAATCTCTAAACTGTAGCAAGGTTGCAAGAATCACCACGGCATGGCATAATACGGACTGCAGTGGACACGTCCCTGCCATAACTGGGCATTTTTCCATGAGAGCGCAGCTAAACGAAGCACATTTTAGATCAGAAACAGTAACCATGCACTCTCTGTACCCTCAAGGACCATCAGCAGCAAGCTGTCCACATGAAGGGTAACACAACTGATGGTGAAAGGGACTCATGGTCACTTCGCTCAACCTTCAAGTGTGATCTGTTCACTACTATGTGCAGTAAAACCTTAGTCTGAGGTTCTACTATGTATTAGATACCGGTCTGATCAAAGCATGATGTGTGTGATAAGATGTCATGCAATGCGAAATATAGGTCAGCTGAGCAATAAGCATGTCATGGCTTCTGCTTTCGTACTGGCTTCTACAAATGTTTCATCCAATAAAGGTTAAACCATATAACACCTGACAGATAAACATGTGGTTAATTACCAGTGTGTGTGTGCGTGTGTGTGTGTGTGTGCGTGTGTGTGTGTGTCACATTATATTGTCTGTTAATTATTACTGCAACATCACTCTCTGATGACCCTCTAACCAATCACAGTGTTTTTGACAGGGTGACCAACCACAGCTCCAAGAGTTTAATTATTTTGGCCAGTCTTTAACTACTAAAGACACTAAAAGACATTAAAAGGCACTTGTTATTCGCGTTCTACTTCATGACTACATTGCTGTCATGTTGCATGATTTCTGGTATTCACCATGTTAATCTCATTGGAGCTGTTGATGGTTTATGTTCTAAACAACTAACTGAAAAGGACTTAACTTCTCTAATGAAACTCAAAACTTTGGTTAAAGAGTGTGTCAGAAATACGATAACGAAACCTTGCATCCTCAAAATGGTAACTTCATATGGGAACTTTAACGCTAGGTGAGACCATATGTAGAGGTCCATTCAACTGTTCACACAATGCAAGGCATTTTCAAACAGCAACAACAGTACGATATGAATTATATCAAGTTAACCGAATGCCATGATATAGACTTGTTTAGTAGTGATGTCTATGAAGTAGTAAATAAATATTTCAAGGTTTGCATATATACCACTCTAACACCCTCTGGATGTGGAAAATTTGGCACTTAGACGGCCCTATTTTTGAGCACTTTAAACACACACACACACACGCGACCTTTGTGCATCCTGTGAGGCTGTGAGACTACCGCAAATTTTTGTTTCAGAGCACTGTTTGGCCTGTTTTACACCGCTTTGCAATTATTTTTCTCCATAGTTTTGAGTTTGCTTCTTTATTTATATATTTATTTCTTCAATACTTTATAAACCCATTTTTCAATATATGTCTGCAATAATCTTTGAGCTATTAGATTTTACCATGTAAGAGTTTAGTAAATCTACACATTGTTCTTAACAAGTTATGTTGAAGAATCATGAGTAAGAAATGTGATCTCAGTTCTAAGCAAAAACGTTGTGATTTCCATTTAATCAAGAATAATACAGTAATATCATTCCAGTTCAGCGATGCAAATCATTCAAATGATGGACCACAGCTCTGCTTAAAAAAAAGGACTCAACGTCTCTAATGAAACTCGAAACTTTGGTTAAGAGTTTGTCAGAAATTCTATAACGCAACCTTGCACCCTCAAAATGGGAACTTCATATGAGAAGTGTTATGTCAGATGAGATCATATGTAGCGGTCCACTTAACTGTTCACACAATGTAACACATCTTCAAACAGCAACAAAAGTACTATATGAAGCAATCTACTACCATGCAGCAGCAAAGAAATTTCCAAGAATAATATTATACACCCCACCGCTTACTCTAAAGAGAACCCACTGATTGGAAAGACAGCTGGCAATTCCTAAGAGCAGAATGTGTAAATGAATGTGTGTGTGTGACTGTGATCTTAATATCTTCATATTTCATCATCCATTCCACAACCCCTTAACATGACAAAGTGACAGCTACGCTCCCATAGACACCAGTCTGATCAAAGCATGATGTGTGTGGTAAGATGTCATGCAATGCAAAATATAGGTCAGCTGACACATAAGCACGTCATGGCCTCTGCTTTCGTACTGGCTTCTACACATTTTCCCCTCAATTAAGGTTAAACCACAAAACACCCGATAGATGAGCATGATAAACATGTAGCTTTTCACCAGATTTGTGTATGTGTCGGTGTGTCACATGTAAGTCTGTTAACTGTTATTGCAGTGTCAGTCTCTGATAGTCTCTGGTCACTGAAGTTTAGGACGTCTTTGCTCCTCCTGTACTGTTACCATTTCTGAGATACGAGGTTTTGTTATAAAAGTGACAAAATGCGCATACACAGACAGAATGACCTCTCCTCATACCCAACCATTCCTCTAGAGCCCTGCCATTCTTTCCTCCTCCGGCCAAACACAGCAAGCGTGCCTACACACTAGACCCCCGTCATTATACATTACACAGCCACTGCACTATTAGGGTAGGCAGACAGACAGTAAACACTGGCTACCTGTGAGACTACCCTCTCTCCTACACCACTGCTCTGGCTTTTAGCTCGTCGATGTTGTGTTTATGATCAACAATAACAAAAGCTTCTTGTAATTTCATATACATTCGTTTTTTTACGTGTGGCTCATTAAAATTATACTACATTTGTGTTTGCAAGATGATGAATGATGCACATAGTTCTGTTTTGCAGAAGCACATATATCGGGCAGGTGGCCAGATTTGACTGATATTTCAGTTGTACACCAGAAAAGCAGAATGTGATGTAAAAGTGATGCTGCGCTTAAATGTCAGTTTTATTCATTTTTCTGCATTTGTAACCATTTTTTAACAGTACAGAGAAACAAATAGAATTCTCTGTACTGTTAAAACAGCTGAGTTTTTTTTTCCTCTAATAAATGTTTATGGATGGGCATCAACAGTTACATGCATATAAATATATTGTAGGTTAGCGTCTGCCCAGACTTCTAAGGATTCAACGTGCTGGGACAGTACGGCTACAGACGACAACTGATTCTAGATCAGTGTACTAATTTAAGCTAATTAGTCCTTAGGTAACAGCTTACTTAGGCCTATAGGTATGCTGCTCAAATCGTATTGTACCTCCAATCCTGGACTGTTCAAGAAAGCTAATCTGAGAGCTGACAAAAGTAACTCAGGAGGAAAATCCCCAAATCAATCTGGACAATCTGTGCTCTGAAGCACGAGGGACCCTTAACATCTGACCCCAGCTGTCTGCGACCCTCTTCATGACCTCCTCAGTCTGGAGGGCGCCCTCAGCCCCCTGTTGTTAGCTTTTAGGATGTGTGTTTTTTTTTTTCCTGGTCATGCACGGGCTAATAAGAATATAACCTTGAGAAAAGATAATCAAATCAATGTAGCTCTGATTTACAAAATCGAATTAGGGCGCGAGTGCTCCCAAGAGAAAAGCTGTGAAATATTAACGCCCACAAAAACATTTTCAAGCGTGCGCATTCAAGTTTAAGCCACAAGGCTAACCTCGCGCCAAGCAGGGAATCTATTCATTTATTCAGTGGGAAGAAGCGTTTCTTGGGAGGAAAGTAAGTCAGCGGAATCTTGGAGCACATACTGTATGAATAAACCCTCACCCTCATGACAAACTCCACACAGAGAACCGCAGTGTTCAGCTCTTGGTTTAACCCAGCAGGCGAAGCTCTGCTTGCGTTAGCTATGGCATTTCATGCCGACAATCCATGGGTTCATTGTGAGAGATGCTGATTAAAATACGCTTTCTGCTGATGAACAAGTCTCCACCACCTCCAGTGCAGGAGTGACGCTGGTAGGGAAGGCGAGTGTCATGACCCTGAGAAGGCTGAAGTGGCACTCCTCCCTTTTCATTGACTGGCTCATATTCTTAATAGAACACTCAGCAAACTGCACACACACTGGCTTTCATACATACATGCTTTACACCAATGTACAGTAGGTTGTTTAGAGAATTCAACAGTGATAACCCAAGGTGATTTGCTGGTGGGACATGTAGTGCACAAGCAGTGAAAGTGAAAGTGATCATTCGGTCATACGTGAACACACCACAGCAAATGAAAATTCTTCCTCTGCATTTAACCCATTCACCAAGTGAAGCAGGGGCAGCCAGGAACACGGCGCCCGGGGAGCAGTGTGTGGGGACGGTACCTTGCTCAGGGTACCTCAGAGGTGCCTAGCAGTCTTGGGAATTGAACCCACAACTTTCTGATTGCAGGGCGAGTTCCCTAACCACTAGGCTACCAACTGCATCATACTCATATGTATAATTAAATGGGAGAAAATGAAAAATGGAAGATTAAACACACTATAGCTCTTGTTCTACAAGCTCATTTGCCCCCACAAAGTGATGAAGAAAGGAGCTCTACTTCCCTCATGTGAGTCGGTCAAATACCAATTTGAGCAAGTTGCAGTCACCATGACACCTACATGAGCCTCCCATGACAAATCACATAAACTTAAAATCCATTTATAAAGGTGAGTTCCAACAAGTGCTACTTTTGGATGTCACGTCACCTCAGAAAGTGATATACCAACGGACACTCGATGCAATAAGACTTTATAAGTGTCTATGCAGATTTATTTCAGTTGACATGAAAGGCTGTGCTGTGTAGTGCTCCGAACACCACCTTCCAGTAAAGTGTTACTGGATTTTCTTAGTAAACCAATTGTTTTCAGGACGAGACGTTGCAACTGCTATTTCAATAAGATGTTATAAAATATGAATATGAAATACTGTTCAGTCTCACTTACTATTAGAATGGGGGGGGGGGTTGTAAAGGTTTTTGTGCAAAGGTGTCAAAGATCAAGAATATAAATGTAAAAAAATAATTAAATACATAAATATTTAAATAAATTCCATTTGTCTAATTTGTGCGACAGCTGATTCGTCAAAATTTTGATGGGTCATTTGTCTAGACCTTAAAGGAGAATTCCTTAAAAGGTTCCCTCAGGCTCTCGTGTAAATCTCCCTCTTAACATGGCACAGTGTTGTACAAAATGTCGATCGGGTCATGTCTCATAGTGCCTCTCCTTTGTGAGTTTTGATACCCATTGTGTTGCGGCTCCTAATCAGTGTCATGTGAGGGGTATTAGAAACACAGCTAGCTGAGTGAAACGGGTGTTTTATGGGGAGGTCAGCTCCGTTCTGTTTCCCACACACAGCCTCTGGCAATCTCAGCAAGGTTAGGAACAACTGGTGAAGTTTTGCCTGTGGGACCACACACTGAAGAAATCATGGGCAAGTCTGGTGCTGTAAAATTTATTACGACTTCATTAAGATGTATCTGGCAAACATAATTATAGAGTTCTAAGTTTTATATGTGAGCCTTTTCAGTGTTCAGATCACTGTGGAAAACACCAGACTGAAAACACTATGGGCCACTGTTCTAGACCCAAATTGAACCTAAGACAGGAATAAGCAGGATTTTTAGCAGGAAAAGACCACTGGCATTCAAGTTTAGTCCAGGACTAGATATAACCTATCCCCAAGCAAATACACCACTTCTAATGGACATTTAAGATGACAGAGGAGTTGCTCTACACAAGCAAAGGGATGCTCTGAGGAGGACACACACACACATGCCAAATGCCAAGCATCATCTAGAACTGTGCATTAAAGTAAGTATTCGCTGATTTTAATATGATGCCAATCAATATGTATCCCTAATAAAAAACATGAGATGAGCAGCCTTTTGGACTTTTCATCTTTACATAAACTGCTTTAGATGCTACATCAACTGGGATGACAGATGTCATTGTAAGTCACTAAAAAACATCTGAATATTTGGGTAATTTATCAGATTCAGCATTACACTCACAGGGCCCTTACACCATGTGCACCCGGTCACATGGCAGATTTGGCCTCAGCCATGACCATATGGTCACCGCTGAAGATCTCTCCATTCAGCACTAAGCTTTTCTGTAAGAATAGAGATACAACTGAAAACCTGGCTTGACGTGACTGGGAAACTGGCCTAACAGATAAACAATGAAACAGTCCCAAACCTTTTACATAGCCCACTTCTCTGAGGATAGAGCGTGGCCAGCAGGACCGACCCTTGGGGAGGTTACACAAAGAGGCGATTGTCAAAACGCTTTGCACATCTTTATCACACAGAGGAGAACTTCTGAAGAGCCACGGTAACAGCTGATTCTATATGAAGAATGATGTGATGCAAGGTGAAAGGACAATTATCTTGAAAGCCTCTCATCTGTTTTTTGGACTACGCAAGGAAATGAATGGTCCAGCTTGACTCAAACACTACATTTCCACATGAGATTCTGCTGTCTGTGTACTTGAGCAAATGTGTTGCGTTGTTTCAGCCTACATGCAAAACAGCTCAGGTCTTTTGCACTGCGCATTTACTTACATTGTTCCTTACACTGAATGTCTGCTGGAACCCAAGTGCTCTGTTTCCGTTCATTAGTATAAGCCTGGTCAATCATGTGTACTAATATGTTTATTATAGGGTTTAAGGCTTTTCATGTTGTTCATGTTTCCTGCACTGCTTCGAGAAGCACCTGTTATCAGCCATGCAAAGCGTTTCCCCTTCTGCAATAAACCCATTTCCCTCACTATAGTAAGAATAATACAAAGCATAACAAATCTTAAGTTTCACATTGCAGGCAAACTACCACTATATAAATCAGGGGTTTCCACCTCTGACCCTGGAGGTCCATGGCTCTGCAATCAGCTAATTTACATTCCCTCATTGAGCTGGATGGGTGTGTAAAGGCAGGGGGAAAAAAAACATTCAAATGTGCAGGGCACTTGGTGTCCAGGTCCAGAGGTGGGGCAACACTGACACATGTCCTCCACTTTTCTGGAGCTGGGTACCTGCTTCATGAACTTTAAAAAAGGAGTCTTGGCTGAGGCGGGACAGACTCTGCTCAGGATGTTTGTTAGGCTGAAATGTAGCTGGACTCACCTTCGTGGCTGAGGGCTGCTGCCCGGGCGCCGGGGGCTGGGGGGAACAGCAGCAGGGGTCCTGCCAGCAGCAGCAGCAGCAGCTCCGGGAGCTTCATGCCGCTCCAGGACGAGCAGCTCCCACACATTACAGAGAGTGAAGGAGGGTCTCCAGTTTCAGCTGCAGATCATCGTAGCGCCGCTCCTCCGTCCAGCGCGCGTCCACCTGCAGCCCACTGCAAACAGGGGGCTATGGAGAATGATTCTGAGCAGGAAAAATGTTATTTCATCTAATAAATAAAACGCTCTTGTCCTGTTTTTTTTTTTTGCCCCGTCCGCTCTGGAGGGAGAAGACAGGAAAACCCAGACTGTCCAGTTTAAACTTAAACTGCTACAGATTTGCCCCTGGTTTCCTGTCCAACAGGGTGAATAAAGTAAACGAGTGGCTGAATCGTTTGATGTCCTCGTTTTAAAAAGTCCAACTTGTGAAGAGTTGATCTCCGTATCGGTGCGGCTCCCCCCGTTCACTCACAGCACGAGCTCGGAGCCCCCCATCAGGTCCCACAGAAAACATTCACACACACACACAGAACAAACACGAGAGCACTCAGAGAGGAAAGCAGCAGTCCGGACAGAGGAGCCAAGGAGCCAAAGCGCCACTACACACACTGGAGCTTAAACAGGGCGGAGTCACAGCGCGAAACCCCGCCCACCTACCAATCAGGACCGACTCAGCGCCTCAGGTACAGCATCACGTGACCCACCCTAACTCTATCTTTGTCATCATTCACAATGACAGTTTACTATTACCATCAACATTTTATTATTATTATTATTATTATTGGTAGTAGTATTAGAAGTAGTAGTAGTAGTAGCAGCAGTAGCAGTAGTAGTAGTAGTAATAATAATAGTAATACTAGTAGTAGTAGTAATAGTAGTATTAGTATTCATAATACCCAACTGTCCAACTGTCGTTGTTGTACCAGAATCTGGGCCAGAACATCCAAACATGCCAAACATCATGCAAATTCTGTAAATGGCCTATGTGTATGTGACTTGATTAGTATATGTATTATTATTATTATTGTTATTGTTGTTGCTTATTAAATGAATAATAATACACTGATTATTTAAGACCTCACAGTCAGCAAATAAGATGGAGGCTTCATAACATTGTACAGTGCTGCTGCAGGATTGTAGATGATGAACTCACACACACACACACACACACACACACACATAGCGCCCTGTAACCCAGTGGCCATCTGGATGTACGTAATGTGAGAGAGAATGAACAGCCTCAAAGCTGCCCAGATCTTCAGGATTACACACACACACACACACACACACACACACACACACACACAAATGTACACAAAGAGACAAAGAACTATGTAGGGCTGAGAGGGAGAGAGGGAGAGATAAACCACTCAAGGAGCAGTTAAGAAATAAAAGCCGGCCATTAAACTTAACCCAGACGGAGGACCATAAATCGGCTTCCTTAAAGGGAAATACTTCCGATTAAACATTTATATTCTATCAAGCAAACCCTGCTGCATAAAGCGCCCTCTTCTGGACAGGTGAAGACTGGATTCTAAGAAGACAACATTTAGCCTTAAATGCAGGACAGCAACACTGGCCATAAAAGCGAAACAAGCAGAGTAGCTACTGGATCATAGAGGTCACATCGTGCAGCAGCTTGGAATAAGGTAGAATAGTCCCTCGTACTCTTTCCACAGACTCTCATCAAACTGCAGAAACCGATTCTCCAGAGAACTAAAGCTCCAGGGACCTTTGATCACTAAAACTCCAGGGAGCTTTATTTACCTCCACTTGCCACTTAGCATTGGGCTTGTTGACCATAGGTTCATGTATGGCTGCGCCAGAGCATCTCATTCTACTGGCAATGCTTTTCTGTGGAGATTATACGAGCTGAGTGTGTGCAGTCAACCACTTGAGTCAGCAAAGGGGGCACTTCAGAGAAGCTGGATTCACTAATTAGGAGAGGTGTCTGGATACTTTTGCACATTAAGTACCAAAAAGGGTTCTGCTGTTTTTATATTTTATTAGTACTATACACAACCCTTTTTGCTGAACGTGTAGAGGGGAACACTGAGCATTTTGCTGGGATATATTTTCCAAGCCAAATGTGGTGTACATAACACATAACTGAAGGACAATTTCTCCACTAATAACTGTTTAACGTGGATGTCGAGCCAAGCCCAAGACCTCTGTCCTTACGAGACAATGGTCATAATAAAAACATGCTCTTCTCTGATCAGCTATTTCTCACGTTTCTTTTAACTTCCCTCACATGCATCATCACGTAGGAGAGCTGCGCATGCATTTACAGCAAGACCAATCAGCGAGAGCAGGCTGAAGCAGACTTAAAAGGATTGTCACACCATTTATCTGGTGGAGTGCATTATTATTCTCCCCCTGATGTGAGCGAGCTGCACAACGTGAGGCCTGAACCCTTTAAGAAAGGTCCCGCTCTCTGCTGAGCATGAACAAAGGAACAGAGAGGGTTTACACAGAGAGCCCTGCACCGGACAGAGACCAGGGCACCACTGATATCTTAATGGGAGACAAAGTGTGTGTGTGTGTGTTTGTGTGTGTGTGTCTGAGTGTGTGTGTGTGTCTGTGTGTGTGTGTTTATGTGCATGTGTGTGTATGTGTGTGTGCATTAGTGATATGGTGATATGGTGTATGGTGATTAATCAGCAACAAGAAAAGGGAGAGGAATGCAGTTAATAAAGTTTATGGATACGTTTGTTTGCAGACAAACCATCCATGTGTGTGTGAGAATGTCTGACAGAGAGAATGAAAAGGAGACCACCACTTACTTTGGTTGACATTTAATGTGTTTGTGTGAAAGAGAGAGAGAGAGAGAGAGAGAGAGAGAGAGAGAGAGAGAGAGAGAGAGAGAGAGAGAGAAAGAGAGAGAGAG
>JBBIGA010000011.1:8819066-8834266 GCA_037576975.1 Alestes dentex
GAGAGAGAGAGAGAGAGAGAGAGAGAGAGAGAGAGAGAGAGAGAGAGAGAGAGAGAGAGAGAGAGAGAGAGATTCAGAAAGCAACCATATGGGCCTTAAATATATAATTATGTGCTTTGTTTTTTAAAAAATGATTTTAGAAAGTGTGTTTGTGCATAAGGAAAGGATTTGTGCAGATGGCTGACTCTGGGATCATGAATCTCCAAATACACTCCTAACGCAGCACTACATCCAAGCTCACAGAGCTCTCCAGAAAAAAAGGGCTTTCGTTCCCCTGAAAAGCTGCTTACAGAACATCTCAGTATGATTACAGGTCAAACAGAGCCATGTTAGTCACTGAGGCTCTGTGCATATTGTACTAGCAGTGAGAAAATGCTGAATACAGATCTGAATTATGGATGATTATGTGATGCATCTATAAAAAAAAACACCACAGTGTGGGAATGCTTCATGTGTGTCCGAAGAAAAAGAACAAACACACTTGTTCTGTCACACATGTGTGTGCACACACACACACACACACACACACACACACACGCTCAGTTTTCATACCTTGTCAGAATATGGGGTCATACATAACCTGAACCTTAACCAAGTAACCAAAAATATATGGTTTTATCCTTTAAGTGTTAAAACATAATTTTACCTCCTACACTGGTTGGATACTGGCACACATCTACGCAGATAAAAGCTTAATATTCAAGAACAAAGCTTTTACTGTGTGTGTGTGTGTGTGTGTGTGTGTGTGTGAAGGAAAGTACTCTGTCCAGTGCAGCCCTCCTCACATGCTCCAAGCCACCATGGAGGCCGCTGATAGATCATACGCCGCATTCTCTCATCTGACACACTCCATTCAACACCACACAAAGAAACTGTGCCGAAACGAGATCACAAGGACGAGGAAGATCACACGGGGAAATTAAATGTGCCACGCCATCGGCAGACACAGCTAACAGTCCTGAGGAGGAGAACGACGGGCAGAAAAGAGACATCCCAAATCTGTGCTTGTGTCTCTGCGCTGTGATCTTGTGAATATACTGAAATAATTACATCCGTGTGCTCAGACCCAGTCTGTTTCCCCTCACGCTCAAACTGTTAATTGGTGATACTTAAACTCTCTCAGAGGACAAAGCTTTCCTAGAAGGACTGCAGTCCTACAACTGCATCCCTTCCAAGTTAATTCATGATGGGGAAGAAATAAATGCAGAGCGAGAGAGTAGCTGGAATTGGTGTAATTGAGCTTTAAAGCAGCTATAATCCACTCCTGCCAGCCTAACAAAAACATTCACTTTGACCAAGACCCTCACATGCTTTTCACACATAGCGTGTCCACGCTCTCAGCTTTGTTCTGTTCAGTTGGCTCTCTCGTGGTTGCCATGGCAATTTCATATACACTTTGAAGCGAGCCACAAGCTACCCTGCCCTGGCTATTGCTTGGTTGCTGTGTTATATTGCAGCGATGGTTAGGCCTACAGACACATTTACAAATTTAGCCCAGATATATCTGATCTGCCATGTCTGGTGTTTGGTGTTTGCTTAGATTTGCTCTGGAGCTATGAGGCTAAAGCTGTGAAGAAGTAATGGAAGCTTATAGCTGCCAGGCCAGTCCAAATCTGCAGAAACTTCTGACACTTAACATGACTTGACTTCATTGGGCTGAAGGGAACAGTGTGTTAATTAGATTTTTGTCCGAACTGTCATTTTAACTGAGCTTTAGGACCCCAAGGCCAGTTCAGCCAGCAACCCATCTGCCACCATATAGCTCAGAGCCAGTACCACGGACCGCCCCGCAGAGCCAAGAGGGCGGGATTGGGACTTACGGCAATGTAAAACACACAAGTCGAGGACACCAGGTGTTACATGTATGTGGCATCATCGGTTGGGAGCTGGGGCAGGAGAAAGCAAGCTGCTGCTCAGGGTGTGTGTGTGTGTGTGTGTGTGTGTGTGCGCGTGTGCATGCATGTGTGTGGAGGAGGAGGAACAGTGCTGAGCCCAGAGGCAAGCTGAGCATATACTGAACCATGAGCGACTGCTTTGAAGACACCAACAAATTGTAAATACCACATGACTCAAAGAGTAGGTCCTCGGGTGGCGTGTGACCCCAAAATGTTGGCTCTCAGCTTTCAAACACGCTGCTGGAATTCAGAGAACTCAGCCCAGACATACACCCATAACCACATGGCATATACCCTTTTTACACTTCAGTCACAATTATGTCTTTCATGTAACTCATCGAAGTAAGCAAAGAGATTCTCCCAAAAATTCGAAACGTTCGATCCATACCACATTCGTGTTTGCATGTACAAGAAGAAATATTACCATGGTTTGAATCTGACGACATGTTTTGCAGAAAGAAACGCCATCCATTACATGCCTTGTCATGTTTTTGCTGAAATAAATGGATGGAAGTGCAGTCTGAGCTCAATACATAGTGTAAATCAAATTACATGTATTTGTTAGTTCGGTTTATTACAGAGGCCCAACAAGCACTGTACTTAAGTGAATCACATTACATATAATTAATTATGAACTGAGCATCAAATGTATAGCAAAATGACAGTAATACCTGAAGATTGGGTTAAGAAGTGGAACAAAGGATGAGGTTGAATGTTGACATTCTGATGGATCCATTCTTTGAAGACTAAAGAGCTGTTTCATGTCTCAAGAGCAGTGAGAAGGAGGGCATCTGAGTACAAGCATTACTTGGACACCAGCAAGAAGAACAGACGCAGACAAAATCCTATTGTTATAGGATATGAAACCACATCCATTGGCTTTATTTATACATAAACATAAACAAAGCGAAGGAAGAACTTGTTTCCATAGACTCGACCTCATTTCAATCAGATCAAAGCCTAAGAGAAGGGGGGTCTAGGGGATAAGAAAGGTGCTGCATCAATGTTTAACTTCAAAAGATAATTTAGTTTAATTTGTGCGCACTGTAATTTGAGCAGAACTGTGGAAAGTCAGCTTGAGTGGCTCTTTTCAAACAGAATACCAAATAATTATAGACTTTCAGTCTCGTAAAATGAAGCTATGAACTGGTGCATTGTGAATCACCCTGTATTTCAGAATTCATACACCAGCACTGGCAAAGTTTCAGTAAGAAGAACTAATACAATGACACTGTTGTGATAACAACAGTAGGAAGCTTCTACCAACTTTGTTTCTGTAGAATTCTGTGCTGAATGATGTTATACAGCAAATAGTCTCAAATCCACAAAAGACCCTAAGACCCTAACATACAATCAAAAATTAAGGTTTCAGATGGTCCATGGCTTGGCTGTACAAAATGTTCTACCACTCTTTTGGTACCCATGTAAGAGAATTTTATTTATTTAAACTGCAAAGAACCTTTTGTGGATGTAAATGTTTTGCATGGTTCTATATATTATCAATGGCTTTACTAAAAACCCTCAAAGAACATGTAAAAACATACACAGCCATGGACAAAATAAAGAGAACACTCTTTCCCTTTTTTCTGTTCACTGTCTGTACAGTTTGCGGCAGTGTGTGTGTGTGTGTGTAAAATGCGTAGGTTGCTATTCTTTTCTGAACTATTGCAGTGTGAGCTGTGTAAAAATTAAGAAACGCCTCCATATGTGTTGTGAGTGCAGTAGTGTTTGTACAGCAGCTTTTCAATGTGCTGTATTCCAGCAGCTTCACTCCTGACTCAGTTTCTGATGGGATGAAACACATGCACACACTCTGCTCTTAACATCACTGTTTTAATTGTTGCAGTTGTAAAATAATGTAAGAGTGTTGTGTAGTTTATTTCCAAGGTATAATAAATAATTTATATGTATTATTTTCTCCAAACTTTTTTTTTGTTTGGAATTTTGAATCAAGTGTGGTCAGTCGTGTGTAAAAACAATAGTCTCATGCACTTTTTACACAGACACACTGCCACAAATTGCAAAAGCAATAACCAGAAAAAAAAAAGTATGCGTTCTGTTATTTTTGTCCATGGCTGTACTGTTTGGAAGAATGGTATGGAATGGTACAGAAAAGTCATATACTGGCAAAGAACCTTGACACTCAAAAGCTGTAAAAAAAAAAAAAAAGTCTATCCTTTGAAAAGATATTTGAAAGAACGCTTTTAGGCACATTTATTACAGGAAACAAGTAAAACACACTTGGTAAAAAACTAATTTAAAAACATAAATTCCAGGATTTTCAAATGTTTTATATTCTACCAGATTTTTTGTTGTTGTTGTCTTTTGAAAATAATCCTGTCTGGACTTTCTCCTGTCATTGAAACTGAACAGGAGGTGTCTGTCTTTTCAGGGTCACAAACAAAGGATTATGCACAAAACTGTATCATAATACAGAGATAAAACGGTGACTTTGACTAAAGCTGCATCTTGTAGACACCACAGCTTATACTTCTAGACATCCCTTCAGAAGTGAATCTGCTGAAAGTGCTGCTAATCATCTACCCCATGCTGATAACACAAATCCACTGGGGGTCCCTACAGCCAAAAACAAGAGATTAAATCAGTGTTTACCGAGCCACCTATGTCACAGCTAACATAGATGACACATCAGGTTTGATGTCATTATTGATTCTGAGGTCAAGATACAGTATGGAGTTTTCTTGACTCTGCAATATTATGCAGATTGGTCACTTCAGTTTAGCTGTACATAACCTCTCACAAAATCACGCCCCTAAAATTTCAGTGCCAAAATTTTTTTACCTATTGCCAAAAACGTCTTTGAACTTGGCGATGTGTGTAGCATGGGACCCCTCTCTCTGCCCACTTTACTCTGATAGGACGCACCCAGATGCCTAGTTTTGACCACAAAGGGGGTTTCTGAGGAAAACAGTGAATAAGTTAGGGGTGTCACAAATGTGTAAAGTGTTCATTTGTCATACGTGAAAACACAACAGCACACAGTGTAAATTTTTCTCTGTATTAAACCCATTCACCAAGTGAAGCAGCAGGCAGCCAGGAACACAGCGCCCGGGAAGCAGTGTGTGGGACGGTATTTTGCTCAAAGGTACCTCAGAGGTGCCACTAGCAGTCTTGGGACCATGACCTCTTGATCACAGGGGAAACTCCCTAACCACTAAGCCACCAGACTATGCATCCTCCCACATCTGCAGTGTTTAGTGTCACCAGTCTACTCAGCACTGACTCCACTGCCCCTCGGTAGCCTATTTTGTTTTGTTTGCGTGTTTTTAAAAAAAAATAAGATCACCCTGCAACTGCATCCAGTCTCAAACTCAGTTGTGTCCTGAAGAGACCTAGGGGCATATTTGTGATTGTTTACATTTTAAAAAAGCATTTTTCAATACTTTTATGCAATTAGTACATCACTAAAACTTATGGCTGCATCCAAAACCACATACTACCATACTGCATAGTATGTCAAAAATAGCACATCATGCATTTGTTAGTTTAGTAGTGTATGTATGAGACTGTACTACGTGGCTGTGCATGCAGCCCATGTGTGGGATTTAAAATACCCACACATAGTTACGGCATATTTGTAATCTTATTGCTTCGTAGGGCTGCTTTTATTGCCTTTATGCGTGCATCCCATAAGATTTCCTGAAGACTGAAGGATACTAAGCAGTTAAAAGCATAACCCACCGCTTCAATGAGAACAAATATCTGTCACCCCAGGAGGTCTCTGTTTGTGCAGTCCCTGAAAGGGATCACATTTCCAATAATATGACAGCATTGACACAAACCATCTAAAGCTGTTTGTTCTAATATAGGCACCCCGGATTAAATGAAAAGACATTTTCTCCAGCATAATCCATTAACACAGTCTCACCAGTGAAATGGGTATAAACATCTTTCCCATTGGGGAGGGGAGGCTTTTTCTGTGGACGTTAAAGGGGAATTAGGATATGTGTTTCCTCAAGATGCCCATCAGCCGGTGAATGCTGTCATTAAACTGCTTGTTGTCCTCTGGATTATACTGATATCTGTATGATAATGTGCAGCTAAAATCTCTAATGTGCTACAGATGGTATATATAATGAGAAGCAATATATTATTCCTATTAGTCTAGAGACCTACAGATGCATCATGGCCACGATATAGCATCTAGCCCTGTCACTATCATATATAAACTAACACTTCTTTTTCAGTTTCATATCACTTTAAAGCTCCAACTGACCTTAACATGTTGCATGCATCGACAGAAATTGGCCAAATTTACATGGGCTAAAATTTTGGAATAAAAATAGCACACATATATACAGTTTAAAATAATATACAGCATCTTTTCAGATGAATATATTCTATCCTATAAATATTAATATAAAACCCAGCTAAAGTCAATCTGTACCATAACAGGTCACGCCGAGAGTGGAAGCTACAGCCGACACGAGTGGCAAAACACAACATTGTGGAGCAAACTCTGCCTTGCTTCTGCAAAAGACAGAGTGAGCACGCCTACACTGGATTAAAACTAATAATCCTGGATTATAATGGAAGGACATCTAGATTAAGTTAACCTCGCGGGTCACAGGATCTGGGCAGCATCTGAAGCAAGTCCATGTGAAAGTTCACAGTCAAAAGTGGGAGCAGATTTACTAAATATTTATTAGGCAGCGTTCATATTCAGTGGAAGAAAATGGAATAAATGCTCTCTGAAATGAAATGTCAGCTCTTACACATGCTTATTGAGTGAATAACACGGATCTACTCAGCCCCAGTGCATGACCTTTAAAAACCACCATCATTCCCCCTAAATACTGACATAAACACAACCTGAAAAGTGCTACTGGCTGTTGTCCACAATCTTATGATCAATGCCTGTTGGCATTTACTGTCCTCAAACGTCTTTCTCGGATGTGTGCGCTGAGATGCAGGTTGAGCCATCACAGCTGTGGGGAAAAAGATCTGGACAGAATACTGAATGACCTACTGAAATGCCAACAGTACAAAACAACGCAACCATGCAGTCTGGAAGGTAAAAAAAAAACAACAACAATTCTTGTCTCACTCTTGCCTTTTACGGCTTTTTAGAGCACAGTCTTGTTGTGGTTGAAGGGGTATTTTACTGATCGACGGTGATTGGCTTGGCACAGTTATATGGGTTTTAATACAAAATCCCCTACAATTAAGTTTGCCCATGTCTGACCAAATGCTCTGTACGGTAGAGTTTGAACTCAGTGAACCGTCTCCCTCAGAGGCTGGTTAGGGGGTGGGAAGCCCCCACAGGTCCCTTCAGGTGAAGATGGCACAATGCTTTACTATTTAAGATGGCCTTGAAGGCCAGACTGGACATGCAGGTTTTCAGACTGGAGGTACCAAGAGAGGGAGTTCAGTGCTGTTGGTGAAAAAATTTAATTAGTTGAAGGGCAGACTGGAGGTGTCGACTGAATATTAATTAGAAGATAACCAATCCTGTAATTATTGGTTGAAACAAAGAGGTGGAGTTAAGCAAATTAGGTGATAACATTTTATAGGTAGAAACAAAGAAAGATGGCGCTAAACTGATAAGGTGATTAAACTTTATTGGTAGAAACAAAGAAAGGTGGAATCAAGAAAATCAGGTTGTAAAACTTTACTGGTAGAAAAGCGATCATTGGGTTGTATTAGAAAAACGGGTGTTGAATTTTAGGCCTATAAGACCTCTGTACAGAGCCCAGTGGACGAGCGAGCGGGCGAGAGAGCGAGGAGGCAGCTCCCACGGGCCACAGCTGGAGTCTTTGAATAAAAAAGTGACGCCGTATCTTTCTGACTCGAATTTGTTACTTTGATTTTTTTGACTTTGAAAAAGTTTCAGACTTCCAAGGTTTTCGTTCCACTTCTCTATGACATGGTCTGCTGCATGTTGTGTGTTAGGCGTACAGACAGAAGTATTAAATGGAGTTTCTACCTAATATCTGACGGCGCAAATTCTCATACGTCCATATGCATGTTCTGTTATAAATATTCTCATGCAACACTACCCCTCCCAATGCTTTTGCCACGTCAGGTCAAGTCTGCCTGTGCACCGTCCAGGTAAATGTTTGGTTCCAACGATGCAAGTGAATCCTCAAAGGCCAAAACGGTCCTTAAGGTGCAATTGTGAACCTTAAATGTATTTTTACATTACGTTTCCCAGGGAAAGGGGTCTTATTTGCACCTTTTTCGTAAAGAAAAATAAAATTACAAGAATGGAGTCAGTGTAACAGAAACTGCAGTGGGATATGGTGTGGAATGATGCTCCCCAGCTGAAGGTACTGAAGATGTACCCTTGAGGACACCACTCCAGAGTCTGAAAGGAACAGAGTGTACAAATATCACAAAACATGCCATCCTTTAGGACAGATTATTAGTAAGGTAAGTGAATTATCTAATTGCAGGAGACAAAGGCCAGAAACAAAGCTAATCCAATATACCTGGAATGTTAAGGGGTTATGGGGTTGTGGAAACAGAGTGCACTGTAATCTTCTCTACAAAATGGCACGCAAACAAATCATTTGTGCAGTGCTGTTGGCAAGCCAGGTGATGGAAGTGCATTGTTGGGACAGCAATGTTCTGAATATCACTGCGCTATTGCTACTAAAACATTCATACAGTGATATGCCTTTATCACCTCAGATTTATCAAGCATGCGAACTGCAGAATATGAATCATTAATGGATCAAAAACGAAAGTGTAGTACTAGAGATTTGTATCTGTTTATTAAACACACCCTTCCTCTAAGGCTTAAAACGTTGGCATTATGGGAAAGAGCCCACTCTCTCTCACTCTCTCTCTTTCACTCGCCGTCAGGCTGACCTTCTCTATCTGATAGAGACACAATGCCAGTCTCTCTAAGCCATTTACTTTCAGTACTCTCCATGCAATACGCTTAATGGCCCAGTCTCAATAATGTCACTTTTTTCTTTCAAATGGGGAAATAAAATAATCATACGCCACAATACCGAACCCTGAAAGAGGGAGGGGGGAAAAGTGCTCTGTGTGAGACATTCAAGGTCGAAACCAAATAACAGAAACTATCACAAGCTATCGTAAAACATCCTCGCTCTTGTACTCTATTAATTAACTCTATTGGAGATACAGCTGCAAGCAAAAGTTTGGAAGCCGGTCAAATGACATGTTTTGTTGATTTCCTAAGTAAGAATAAGTAACCTATTCTCTACACAAAATTACTCTTTGCTTGCTGCGTTTAACATTTTGGATGAAAAAAAAAAACATAAAAAGTGGCTTGTGCAAAAGGCACATTTTATATTTTATGGGGTTTTTTTCCCAGTATCTTTCCAGTATGAAATATCCACTGAAATGCCATGTTTCAGTCTGTTCACTGCAGAAGATGAGTAAACGTCTTATCAACAAAACGTGTGATTTGAGCAGGGGTGTTCAAACTACTAGATGTACAATTATGTTGTTATAGTGTGTAGCTAAAGGAGGAAACACCAGCAGCCTTTTTCACCATCAGCTGAAACCTAAAATGTGTGGAAATATTCAGAAGCTTCTAGGGTGCATGCTACAGTCAGTATTTCCCAATGGTCAGTGCTATTCAGCTGTTTCACTTAGCATTATAGGATTAAAAAGGAACTTTTGTGTCATTTTTAACTTTATAGCACATATAAAACAGTGGTGTTAGTAGCAGTCAGTACTATCAGTAGTAGTCGCAGCAGAAGTAGTGCTCAGTTTTTGGCATATTGTGATATTATTAATGTCTAAATGGTTGAAAACAGCCCTGCGGTGGGCTGGCGCCTCATACCTATTGACCCCGGGATTGGCTCAGGGTACCCACGACCTTAGTGAGGATTAAGTGGTTAAAGATAATGAACAAACAAAAATATTGAAAAAAAAATTGTCATATACATTTCAGTTCAAATTGACCCCTAGAATACTCCAAACTGGGTCGGAGACACCAGGAGCCAGGTGCTTTTTTCCACCCACTATACAACCTACAGTACAGCTTAATACTAAGGTTATTTCTGCAGGTGCACTTCAACTTACTGACTTCTACTTGGGGGAGCCCACTGAGAGCACAGGGCCTGAGAAACCTCGAGAAAGCAGGAAAACACCAGACAAAAACAATGTGCACAGTACAATACTAGACAGAACATGAATGAAATAATATTAGAATGAGAAAATAAAAGAATTAAAAGGCAGGGAGTGAAATAATAAGAAGGAACAAAGGAAAGGAAAAAAAAGAGAGTGCAGGCTTATTGAGGGAGGCAGCAGGTTCCACTGTATGAACGTGGTTTGGTAATAAAGCAAAGCCCAGAGGGAGACCTGAGGCAATCAAGGAACACAATGACGCTACAGAGACGTCCAGTCACCCTGGAGACAATAGAGACCTCTGCTGGGGTCTACTCAATGATGTCATTTCTCCGGATTGGTCCAAAGCCATCAGGCTAAGAGGTTCAAGGGGGGCACGCTGCACTCTTGTCCCTTTTGCTTAAGTATTAGTTTAATTAAATCATGTCCTGGCCATTCTTTTCTTATTCTCCCCATTCAGTCTATCTTGTGAGTTTATTCAAGCACTTTCACAAGTCCAAGTATGAAAGGCAAAGATTATAATATGAATATGGAGTGGAGCACGCCAGGCACTCAGCTCTCTGCAGTATGGGCTGTGTGTGTGAGGCGGTTTTCAGTTAATGCTGAAGAGGAGAAGATCTGCATTTGGCCTACTTAGTGAAGAATGCCTGCTTCCATGGAAAAGCCACTGTTTCACATTCGCTTTGAGTTTGAGCATTTGAGAAGGAGACAACAAATTGATATGGCACCAAGTTGAAAAAGGATAATAGCAACTTAGGCGTGTATGTGTGTGTTTCGGTGTGTGTGTGTGTGTGTGTGTGTGTGTGTGTGTGTGTGTGTGATAGAAGGGGTGCTTCTGCATTGAATGCAGCTCTGTTTAAAGAATACCTAAGACCCCCTTGATTGTGGGAGGTAATGCAAATGGTGTAAAACCTGTGATAATGAATGGCTTTCAGAAATGGCTGTTACGTTGTTCTATCACATATTCTATCGCCTAAAAAGTTTTGCATATTGTTACTATTACTTTTTTATTTACTATTACTAGCACTGCTACTATTATGTTATTTAAATTATCTGCATCGTTGATAATGAAACATATTCACTTCAAATACTATTATGGGGACAAAATATTTCAGTAGCACAAAAAGATGCACTTTTTAAATCATTTTGTTATCATTCCACTCTACACTGAATTTGCAAACTCTGACATTTCTGAAAATAAGAAAATATTCATGTTAGCTTGTTAAAAGCAAAAAGATTTGTGTAAACCATGTCATTATCAGTAAAACCAGGGAACTCTTTTATCTATTATATGTAAATACAGAAGGTCAGATAAGGGGGGCTTTGAGTGATGGAGACAGATGAGTTAATGATAAAACTAACACTAGAGCTTTTAGGTGCAGCATCATGCTGAGCAGGGCATGTTTAATACATGAGCTCTCATCCAACCTCAGTGATGCAAAAGAACATTCAGAAATAGAGAACGCTTAGGTGCCGTTGAGCTGAAGATATCAGAATTTTTAAACCGCAACTGCTAAAAATGAATAATATAAATAACTGAACTTTAATTCTGGGTGTAATGAAGACCCATGTGTGCTTGATTTATGTTGGAGTTTGTATTTTAATGTTTTATTCATATATTTTCATTACAGCGAGCTACAGTGGTACCCTCTCAAACTGTTCCAGAACACGAGTAACTTGATAAGACTATGCAGGTCTGTAGTAATCTGACTCTTTCATCTGAAATAAAACAGCACCACTCTCCAAGTGATGTAGTTAGAATGTATTTGAATAAAATGTTCCCCAGTAACACTGTTTCATCTCTCTTAGCCTAAGTCTAACTGATTCACTGCCACTGCCATTTCTAGTTCTGAATAGATTCGTCCAATTGTTTCCACAGATGAATGCATAAACCCTTACAAAGCAGTTATTCGGTTTTGGGGCCGCACAATTTATTGTTGGTTTATTATTACAGCAGTATTGGTCTCTGTAATACTGATATCGCAGAAGACTGCAACATGCAAATGGGCTTCTAACACAGCCTCTAACTTGTTTTGACAGCATAACCAATCATAGCTCTAGGTGGGTGTTACTGGGTGATTTGATAAGTCAAGAAATTCATGCAGTCCAACAGAAGTATAATTAGTTTGAATATTCTTACATTCTTCTTTATTTATTTTTCTGTTTGGGTTTGTGTACCAAAATGTAATTTATAATTTGCCATAATTTATTCTTGCATGACCATTTTTCAACCTTTGCTTATCCCTTAAAATGAAACAGGCTGTTTTTATAACTGAGCCTGTAAGACAGGCCTATATTATAGAGTTCTTTTCTGAAAGAAGGCTGCTCTGTTTTGCAGCTCATTCAAAAGGCAGTATGGGGCTGTATGTTTAACACTTCAGCATGAATGGGAGGAACCAAACTGTTGTAGGCTGAGTAAAGAGATGTATGTAAATATACTCGTTTTGTGGCAAAAACTGATTTGAAAATTGATATTTACATTTTCCTAGCCTTTTTATTTAGCGATAAGTGAACAGAAATGTTTAATACATTGAAAGGCATCACAATCACAATATGTAGCAGTTTAATCGCAGCACTTACATTTTGTCCATGTGATGCAGCCCTAATTGTTCTGACTTAAAACCAGACATGGTAGATCTAATCCCAAAATGAGGGTGTATTCCAAAGAACTGGCGCAGCAACAATCAACAACAAACAAGACAGAGAAACCCTTAGAAGACCTTAATGTTCTGGAGCCTTCAGCTGCAGTAAGTTTCCACTGTAAGGAGGAGCTAGCCCATTTAGGGCTTTAAAAACTAAGAGCAAAACCTTAAACCTGATCCTAAAATTAGTTATTGGATGATTTTTCTCTCTGCAAAACATGTCAGAGTATGATGAAACACGTATTTTACTACTGAGAACCCAGATGTAGTTTTCAAGGAACTGACTCCACACCAGACAGGATTTCTCTGCTTGTTTCAGTGAGCTACTCATGTAAAATGATGTTTAAAAATTGTATCATTCTGTAGTTAAGGATAATTAAAATATCGAGGGGTTAACAGTTTTACTTTTGCCTTAATGTTGGAAAATCAAGAACTTCTTGGTATAATTACTGGCACACAAATTCTCAGCCAATGCCACTGTATTGTAAGGGTTCAGGCGCTTTAGGTAGACGCTTCCAGGAGCAGAAAAACAACACACAGAATTACAAGGAGGTTTGCAGACAGGGAGACAATTACATAACCTACTGTTAAGCCAAACTAGACATGTAACACCCTTTCCTTCCTAAGCAGAGGTTACTTGCAGCAGCAAAAAGGAGGTTATCAGTTGTGTTTGTGGGTGGGGTTGATTGTTGTGTGTACTGCATAAGGTATATAGAGTACTTTACTGTAGTGCTCAGTATAGCATAGTGGTTGACCTGCATGCAGCAGATTCAGTTTCTCTAGGAACCATCATACGCTGGAGCAAGTCTTTGGGTAAGACATGATTAAACTGTAAGGTGCTCTGGATTAGTGCATCTGCCAAATACAAAATGTCCTTTACCCCTCATAACATCCATGCTGTGCAAACAACAGCCAACCGTGCATATCTGAAGGGAGAACCTACGGAATTTTACTCCTCATGTGGTAAAATTCACAGCTATTTTTATATCCAGACAGTGTTGAGACGAGAGTGGTTTGGGGCTCAGTGTTGGTGAGGATGTCCTGAGGTACAAAAGCAGCTTCCGCTGCCTCCCTCTTTCATCTCATCTGTGGAGCCTAACCTCGAACAGCCCCAGTCCCGGCCTGCGTTTTTCTCAGGGAGGGCCATAAGGCCGCACAGCTTGAACGCAGAGTGGTGTGATGTCACGCTGCATTAGAATGCTCAGCACCAGTTGGTAGCCTTTCCCTGCCATCACATTTCACTGTGCCTGTGACAGAAGTGCATATTTTATAAAAGTTTTGAGATTCCTCGCTGCTTTGAGGTCATTCTGACCACGCCACAAACGTGCCAAGCATGACTAGAGTCTTCCAGCGCACTGGGGAGGGCCATCTGACACATGCAGAAATAGAAGCCTAAGAGAAACGCAGGCTTCTGGGAAGTCATATAAGGGAACTTTTTTACTGATTGCTCAAGGGAGGCCACAGGACACGCAGAACTAAAAGGATGGCGGTACGGGGCCTCTCACCTACAATAACATCCCAGCACTGATGGCTTTGACAGTCACTCCTATCTAACTACCAAAGTCAAACTCAATGAAATATAGTTGCAGTTGGAAAATTGGTAACTTCATAAATAAAACATAAACAGAATGGACACTTTATAAAAGAAGAAAAGGGTATCAATGTGAGTATCAATGTAATAGTGTGTATTTTTTAACCTAAATATGGAAAATCACTATTGGCCCACAAAATGTTTACACAACTGACATTATAAATGGAGCAAAAATGAATATACAAACTAATAGAAACTGTTCTGAGATTTTCTTATGGCATCAACAATGTTGCTATAAAATTATTTTTACCTCATGAACACACTAATCCTTTACATTGTGTCAACATGTCACTTGATCCATGATCCTGGTTACACACTAATTGTGTAACTGTCCATTCACATGGTCCTTAGACAATATGCTTTAATAAAGACATAAGAGAAGGGGTGTTTATCACTGCCTTAACAACAACTACATTTAGACTCATATACCTTCTGCATTTTTGCACATGTAACCCTCTGTTCTGCATTTTTGCACATGTAACCCTCTGTTCTGCATTTTTGCACATGTAACCCTCTGTTCTGTAATTTTGCACATGTAACCCTCTGTTCTGCATTTTTGTACATGTAACCTTCTGTTCTGCATTTTTGTACATGCAACTCTCTGCTGCTAGAATACAATATCTGTCATAATACTGTGTCCATTCAGACTTGTACTGTAGCTGTTGATTGTATTAAATGTTGTCTCGTCCGTCGTTTGGTTGTCTCTTGTGTTTTTCTTGCACTCTCGTTCATTCTATCTGCACTTGTGGTCTTGTGGTGTTTTGTTCAGTTCTTGTGTTGCACTATGGTCCTGGGGGCATGTTGTTTCGTTTTACTGTGTACTGTGTGTATACGGTTGAAAGGACGATAAAACCTACTTGACTTGACTTGACCCTCAGTTCATGGTGCCTTTTTACATTCCCGGTCTAGAATAATAAGCAAGCAACAGTGAGAAGAAAACCACTTAGTGATGATAATTTATTTATTTTCCCCACAACTTTCGTGTCAATTTATGACCATGGT
>JBBIGA010000011.1:8834366-8879161 GCA_037576975.1 Alestes dentex
TATTTACCCCCCCCCCCCAATTTTCATCACAATTTATGGCCATGGTCAATTCCACCCAGTAGCTCGGTCTCCCCCCATCACACAATACCACCAATGCTGGGGGGGTGAAGGCTCGCACACACTCCCCACATAACACACACGCCACCTCTTTTTGAACTGCTGCTAATGTCAAGCTTTGGAGGAAAAAACCTATCTTCCAATTTTGTCAGCTAACCGATGCCCGCACTGGGCAGCATCACACTGAATGATGAGGGGAAGATCCTACCCAACCAGAGAGACGGGAAAGTTAATTGTGTTCTCAAACTTCTGGACTCCCCCAGGTCAGACAGGAAGCATCTTCATCTGGAGGCACTGGATACTGATCCAGGCTGTCTGGGTCCTGACTGATGACAACTCATTCTTTTCTGAAACGCTACACTTGTGAAGATTTTTGCCTTTTGGTGATAAATAATGACTGAGTCAATATATTTTATTCCCTTTTATTCAGATCATTTCAAGTTGCTTTAGGGAAGCAATTAAATAGAAGGGTGCAATTACTTGACACGCAAGCTAGAATGCATCATTTCAGCGAATGGCCAGATGTACGCCTAGACAAAAGACAATATTTTATACCAGTGTTCATAACACCTTCAAGCAAACTTTCCCATACATATGCCTTAACCCTTTAAGTTCAAGGGCTAATTTTGTTGTTTAATCTGGCCTTCTCCACTGATTTCTCAACACTGCTGGTGCATTTTCTTCTGCAAAACAAAGACAGTAAATCATTAATTTATCATTAGTTTGTGTGTTAAACTATGCATGCAAACACATACATAGGAATTTAAGTCACACATTAGTCAGGTTTGATTGGTATTCTAATTAAGTAATTAGATAATTAAGCAAATCAAAACTCTGCTCTGAACACTGCAAAAACCCCTGATCTAACCAAGACTTGCAATCTTATTTTTAGCCTAAAAAGTCTTCTTTATCTTGTTTTGAGAATAATATACTATATAAGAGCAGATTTGTACGATTATTAAGATTGTTTTAATAATCTTCTTCACAAGTTCCTGACTGGCTGGAGAGTTAAGTAAGGTTGAGGAAAGAAGATCTCCAGGAAGAGGGTTGGTGACCCCTGTTTTATACAGGGATAGGAAACATGGTAACAAACAGAAAGCTCACATTCTGTGTGCAGATACATTTTACTGTGGTTAACGCACCATAACTTGTCTAACTTTAGATTCTCTTGCCTCTTTAATGCTTTGCCTCCAGGCACCAGACAAACACAAAGTGTTGCAACCAGCTGATCAGCAATTGGTTCAAATACATGTTTGGATAGTACATACTCTAAATGTTGTAAATTATGAAGCAACCAAATAATGTTCTCCCAATTTAGATAATATAGGAGGATCTCGTTCTTACATTTTCATTTATGTAACTAAGTATAAGTGTTATTTTGTTTGGGCTTGTTATATCAATGCTTATGACCTCATAGGCTGTTTTGTCCTGCCAAGCACTCTGAGTTTTCACACAGTTTCTCTTTCAGTTTCTCCAAAGTTCTTTGTTTTCATGTTCTCTCATTCACCTTTCTCAAACCTCTCATTTCTGCAGAAGAGTGGGCTGGTGTTGAACATCACCCTTCCCACTGAGATGCAGTTTTATGCGCTACAAAACCTGGACTGAAGCTGGGTGCACTACACTGAAAATGCCATAGACTAACCACAGAAGGACTTTTTTGGAGAACCATTTTTATAAATGAGATGTATGAATGTAAAGAACCATTTTGCAATTTAAAGAATCTGTAACATAAATGTGAAGCTTCTTGAAAAGAAAAAGCCGAAAAGTGTTCTTTAGAGCAGCTAACCCTGTTGCTAGAGGTGCCTGACCTGTACGTTTTTTTAATTTTTTTTGTCTTAAGACACCAGTTTCAGCTCAGTAAGGGGTTGTTAACAAGCTGATTAGTTGGGTCAGGCCTGTAGGGAGCAGTGAAAAGACAGGCTGGGAAAGAGTGCCACTGAAGGACAAAAAAAGACTTTTTTCACCTCTCCATTTAATGACAATGGTAATAGGAGTGCTCATTAAACCAGGAGTGATCAAATCTGATCCTGGAGAGCCGATGTCCAGCACAGTGTCTCGAACACCCTCACTAAACCTTGTAATTTAACAGGGGAGTTGGAGCAGGAGTGTTTGAACAGGAGAATCACCACACTATGCTGGATACCGGCCCTCCAGGGCCAGGTCTAGGGACCCCTACTTAAGACAATCATTTTGTAAATAAAATCTGTGAGTGTGAAGTTTAAAGGACCTCCACGTAATGTAACCTTTTAAAGAGTGTAATACATGAAGCTCTAAAGAATCAATTGAATAATTCATTGTTTTTTCTTTAGATGCTGAACCTTTAGCAGTGGATCACACATAGTTATTTGCATTTTATTGTCTTGATCGTGCGGCTGATTTCATGGCCACACTATACTATACGTACTGGCAGATCCTTTTGGCTTGTCATGACAGTTTATGGTGCATTTGAATCAGGATCAGAGACAAAACATGCACTGCACAAAAACAGACCATCCGTTCTTCATCTCTGGCACTGCCTGATTACTTGGCAGCCATTCTGGATGATGTGTCTAATACATATAAGCCTGCAGATCCATCTAAATCCAAGTTAATAGACAGATGTTTCCACACCTTTCCAATCTGAGAAACTCAGATGACTTCTGGGGAAAAATACTTTGACTGTAACCGTTAGGCACACGATTACTTCCTTCTGGAGTAACTCACTGTGGTCTTACATGATATTGCACCTGTTACCCAAGTCAACCAGGGGTTATGAAAACCACTGGTTACTGCCAGCCCACGTGCCACTTCCACAGAACACAATGAAATAACAAACAGTGCGGTTACTAAGACCACTGTTCCAGGCAGTACAGCATCCGTGCCTTTTTCATTTTGTTTTTGAGCAAGAGGTGGGGGGGGGTGACTCCTCTTCCTGTTCTCCAGTCAACCATCACCCCTACCTGCTTCCTGTGCTTCAAGCAAGGGGGGAAAGCGGAGCAACCTCCTGTCAAAAGGTCACCTGGCAACTGCTTCCCTCAGAGAACTAATTGCTGTGGAAACATACACCCAAACAGAAACGTGTTTTTAGGAGAGGAGAAAGAAAGAGGGCAATAGAAAGAAAGAGAGAGTGAAAGTGAGAGAGTGAGAAAAACAGAGACAGATAGAGTGAGGGTGAAAGTGTGAGAGAAAGAAAATAAGAGAAAGAGGTTCCCTTAAAAAAATCTAAAGTTCTCCAAAAAGTTAGAAAATAATCTCCTTATTTAAAACACTCACGTGCAAATTAGCATTTCAGTGATTTATGCTGTTGAAGAACGCCTCCATCACTTATTTTTATAAAGCACCTGCAGTGCATTCAACACACAGCCTGGTTTCGGTACAGAAATGAGCAGTTAGTACTAACCTGTTGCTCTCATTCGTTGTGCACTTCAATCATAGCCCGAACAAACGCATGTGACGAACATCAGAGCTTCAGGCTCCAGTTAATACCTGCTTATCTCTTTAAAGAGGCTTGTGGTAGGCTGTACAACAAACAACAGAGTGATAAGTCAGGTGAATTATAGACAGCATTTAAGCTGCTATTTCCGAAGTCTGTTGGATTCAGTAATAGCACTTGAACTTTTAATTTGCCTCTGCTTGCAACCAAACGAAAGAAGACAAGGAAATACATTATAAGCCATTGGCTATGATAAATGTTTTCATGATGTTTTCTGCAGTGCAGTTTTTAAGAAGACAAATGAAAGGCCATTCAAATGGATAAGTCAACACACATTCATACTTTTGAGTCATGCCAGGTGCTATATATTGGGCTGGTGTGATAGGCCTGGGCTTGTGTGGAAGCACTTTCCATAAGACTTGGAATAGTGGGGAAAAAAGTCCATAGCAAAAAACACAGATTCCCTCCTACGCATCCACCCACACCACCATGAGATGCTATGCTAGCTCCAGAGTTCAAAGCTCAAAGCAAACCTGATGTCATGGTAAGATCAAGGAACAAGGGCTTGATCCAAAGATACATTTTGGGTTCTCTCTTTTCAGGCTGGCATGGATTCTGTTTTGACACATGTGCTGTGTACGAGCTCTCTGTTTTTCTCAGTAGACCTTGGGTCTCTAGATGAATGCAAGTTTATGTATTTTAGATGAGGCTCTATCCAACTGCAGTTCAACAGGTGCACAAGAGAAATGGGCTGCTCCTTTTCACAACCAAAGCTGATTTTTACTTGCATTCATGTTTGTAATAAAGAGTCAATGGGGTGTATTAACCTGCCAAAACAGCTTGATGTTCATGATTTCAAGAAAAGCAACACTTTTACTTACATCCAGTAGTTCAGCCCACAGTAATCCAGCTCCAGTGAAGGTTTATGAAGTCAGCACAATACAGGGCATCCAGTCATAACAGAGGTATTTACATATATCAGTCTTAATGGTTTATTTTTTCCATTATTTCTGCAACATGAGCAAAAGTTCTGCAACAAGTAAAACACAAGAAAAATGTAGGATATGGAATTTAGGAACAGAATCGCCTTTCGGGCACAGACTGAACAACAGTAGGACATATGTAATGAGCTGTTCAACGCATGTCACAAAAACATGTATATTTATTCCTACAGTTCAGTTAAAAGAGAATATTCCCACTGGTTTGTGATAATCATTAAAACGTAATTTTGCAAAGCTTCCGCTGGACACTCTTAGATACCACTTTTTCTCAGTTAAAACATTTATTACTTCCTTTCTATTAATTCATGTTCTATGAGCTAGAACTGCTTTGTCAAGACAGCGGGTTTTTTGGCTTTAAGGATTCAACAGACTCCCCAGACTGTCATGCTGAGCAATTAGCCTGACACTGCAAAAATGGTGGTTCTTATTACCAAGGCAGTGCAGGTCAATCAACAGGTCCTTGACGGGTCAAGCTGAAATATCCGACCTGAAAAACTGAAGGAGAGAATTCCAAAACCCCTTAAACTGATAAGTGCTCTTTTTCGGGGATGGGCTTGTGTCGATTTAGCTCTTCACAAACTAAATGCTAATTCAGCATTACAAAACAAGGCATCAGCTTTCCTAATTTTTTCCTCCCCCTTTTCTTCTTTTCTCTTCCTTTTTCACATGAGGAGATTACGACTCAAATCCAGCCCCCTCAAATTCATCTTTCATACCAGACTATTCAACAGCTACGTTTGAGAGGGCCATTTCCATGACAACAGGACAAGATTAGGTTGCGGGGGGTGGGGGTGAGGAGGTTTCTGCGATTGTGCAGGTCCTTGATTGGGAAAAGCACTTAAAGATTTCTGAGGAGGGAGCGCAGGGGGCGAGCGGCTCAGTGAGAAAATGGGCTGGCCCAGGCAACAAAGGAACACGTGGGGGGGGAAGAAGCAGAGCTTGTGAAATTCATGGGCAAATTTCAAAATACTACCAGCGTGTGCAATTCACTTTTAAACCCTTTATCAGGTTCTGACTGGATGAATTTGAAAGGGACTACTCACACAAAGCTGGGGCGCATACAGTATTTTTTTCCCTTGCGAGGAAGGATTGAAGATTTCGGCAGCTCTCTGTCCTTTTCTGGCTTTTCACCTGAATTCTTTCGCGGCATATTCAAGTAGCATGACAGAGGTTCATGAATACGCTAATGAGTTCACACTCCTGTGGCCTCCTTGTTAACCACCTTTCCTGGGAATGCCTCCATTGGACCAACGTGCAGGCTTCCAGTGCAGAAACATCACTGTCAATCACAAACATGCACCAGCACACACACACACACACACACACACACACACACACACACACACACACACACACAAACGCACACCACTGTATGTGGCCAAGGATTATAGGCCGAGTAGTGATAGACTTTTCATGACCAATAAAGAAAGCTGCATTATAACTTACGAAACACAAAGCAGAAATGTTGTCTAATTAAATGTTGTCTAATTATACACACTTTTTCAGATTCAGTATGATTTTCAATTCTGTGGTCTGAAGTTCAATTTGATTCTTGATCCTTCATGTAAAAAGGTTTTTTTTTTTTTACATAGAATTCTAATTATATTGAATGACCTTTTGTGTATGATAATGTGCTATATAAATAAACTTGAACTCAAACTATATTCTGCTCTGACTAGTTTGGCTCAGATAAATAAAAGTTCCCTATTAGACCCTATTCAATGCCTGTCAGGCTAGTAACAAAATAACTTTGGAAATCGCAAGCCCTGGAATTGATAAGTGATTTCAAGAAGAAAAAAAAAACCATTTGGGAGAGTACATAGCATGCACCTTGCTCCCTCTTCATCCTCTTTACTCAGATGCACTCAGATGCTTAGTTTCGGTCACTGACAGTGGTCAACAAAACATGGGAAATGAAAGACTCTCGGAAGAGACTTGCAGTTTGAAACATCATCGTTAAGGTTTTGTAAACTATGTTAGTTTCAGGCAGACTATAGAATCATAGAACCAATCAGGTAAGAGTTTTCCTGACAGACGCAGAACATTTCACCTTTTTTTCAGGGTTCACAACCTGCCAGAGTCAAAAAAGTCATAAGCATGTCTAAATCATCATCCTTTACATCCTCAGAGAAAAACTGAGCTATATACCAAACAATTCAGTTTTTCTTTTAACCTTATTTTATTAAAAGTCTTTTTTTAGGATCAAACTGGAAACTGACTAGAGAAACTGAAAAACAGAGGACAAACTAGCAGCTAGTTTGGCTAGTTCAGGCAATTTACATAAAATATGTAAATAAAGTCCCTGATAGAAGGGCTTGGGTTTGATTTCAGGCTGCAGCAGCCAGTGTCCTTTCTGTGTGGAGTTTGCATGACTCCCCCGTGTCTGTGTGTGTTTCTGCAGGGAGTGCCAGTTTCCTCCCACAGTCCAAAGAAATGCATATCAGGTGAACTGGAAATGACAAATTGCCCCTAGGTGTGACTTGAGGGTGTTTGTATGTCTGTCTGGCCTATGATTGACAGGCGACCTGTCCAGGGTATTCCCTGCACTGTAAGTGCTGGGATAGGCTCCAGCATCCCCGCGACCCTGATTAGGATAAATGGCTCAGATAATGAACAGGAATGATACAAGTCTCAGACATACATACAAAGTCTTGTTAATGAATTTGTTATTTACATACACTTATTTTTGTTTCAGAATTGATGTCCTTCCACTGTTTTCCCCATCCAAAGTATATAAAAAATTTGTGGAAAACTATTGTGCAAAGTGTCATATGTGAACAGCACAAAATTGTTCTCCGCATTTAACCCATTCACCCGAGCGAAACAGCAGGCAGCCAGGAACACAGGTGGTTAGGGAGTTGCCCCTGCAATCAGAAGGTTGTGGGTTCAAATCCCAGGACTGCTAGTGGCACCACTGGGTACACTTGAGCAGGGTACTGTCCCACACACTGCTTACATTTTGTATTGTCATGTTGCTTTATGTCAATAACATATATGTCAGTAATAAAAGTCAAAACCAGAGAAAATATCTTGTTTAAACTGTCCATTTGTCATACGTGAACACACCACAGCGCACAGTGTGAACAACACGAAATTGTTCTTTGCATTAAATCCATCCACACACTGCTCCCTGGGTGCTGTGTTCGTTGCTACCCGCTGCTTCACTTGGTGAATGGATTTAATGCAGAGAACAATTTTGTGCTGTTCACACTGTGTGCTGTGTGGTGTGTTCACGTACGACAAATGGACAGTTTAAACATGATATTTTCTCTGGTTTTGACTTTTATTACTGACATATATGTTATTGACATAAAGCAACAGGACAAAACAAAATGTAATCACATTATGAAGATCAATCTGATAAATGGGGACACACCGTCAGAACTAACATATAGCCATGTAAATGTAAAATTAAGTATGACTACAATTAGAGCTGTGGTTTTGTACATATGCCAGTAATAAAAATCAAAACCAGAGAAAATATCTTGTTTAAACTGTCATACGTGAACACACCACAGCACACAGTGTGAACAACACGAAATTGTTCTCTGCATTAAATCCATTCACCAAGTGAAGCAGCGGGCAGCCAGGAACACAGCGCCCGGGGAGCAGTGTGTGGGGACTGTATCTCGCTCAAGGGTACCTCAGTCAGCTCAAATTTCCAGCAGTGGATCAAAAAGCTCAACCCACTCAAAGGAGACAGGATATCATTCATTCTACGCTTGCCAGGTTTTAGAAGTAGAATCTTTCCAAACATGATCAAGTTAATGTAAGCCAACCTCACCAAAATATGCTACTCTAGAACACTCTGGATCATCAGTCTATGTAAAATGTCCAAATCTCACAAACATAATTCTGACTGTAAATGGACATTCTGAGACGGGTCTAAGCTCTTGGGAAAAGCTGTGACCTCGACCCTAAGACTCAAGCTGGAGCGTCCCTACGGCGTCTAGTAATGATGTAATCTCCCAGCAGGCCGTGCAGCTGGGCTGAGCAGAGACAGTGCACTGGATAAACCTTTGACTCAGGGGATGATGAATGGGAGGGGAGTTGGGACACAGGGTTAGAGGAGACTGCAGATTTACACTGACACAAAGTGAATTTTCTTACAGTACTGAGCGAATCCATAATAAACTGGTCCAGCTGTACTGCAGCAGCTCCCACCAGCACTACTGCTGTAGGAAGAGTCTGATCACAGCCTCACTGATCCTATCATCACTGCAGGCCACCAACTGAGAACCACTTTAGTAGAGCTCATGCAGGTCTGGAAAAAAGTAAGAGACCACTGCAATTTACTTTTAAATCAGCATCTCTATGAGAATGACAACCATTCCATGCCAGTGTCTGTTAAATTCCTACACGAGCACTTCATTCTGCTTTATGAGGTACTGATTAGTGATCACCTGAATCAAAACGTATTTAATGAGGAAAAGTATTTAAAAAACACTGCTGTAATCGACACCCTCCTCTCGCAATGTGACCAGCTGGATGGTAAAACACTACTAGACATTTGTCAAAGGTAATTATTGCCATTTTGTTTAAGAGTGAACAAGAGATTTGTTTTGTTTTCTTTGAATTATTCAAGCTCTGTAAACACTGCAAAACACTGTATTGTCAGTTCCTTTAAAATTGTGCTTTAAAGAACGATATTTTTATTTGGAAATTAGGATACATTTTGGCAGCGCTTCTTCAAAACTAAGGCAAAGCTGTTCAGTTCAATAATTGAACCTATGAAAGATTAAACCTGAGAAACTGGACATTTTTTGCAGTGGTATATCATCATACATAATATGACCACTGTAGCAACAAAACCTTTCATACCCAAAATTGTAACTTTCAAATGAGAATTGTTCTGTTTTGGATTGATAGTGAGGACAGCTGAGAAGATCACCAGGGTCTCTCTCCCCTCTGTCAGACATCTACACCACATGCTGCACCGGCAAAGCCACCAGCATTGTGGATGACCTCTCACACCCCTCACACACTCTCTTCTCCCTCCTCCCATCTATCAAAACGTTCCATGGCATACAGGCCTCCACTGCCGGAACGAGGCCATCAGACTCCTCAATTCTTCCCTCAGGCCATCAGCCTCCTCTTTCAGAACTGAACTGAATCATTAACTGTACCTTCCCCCCCACAACCCTCCCACACATACTCTCACACACGCACACACACACACACACACACACACACACACACACACAAACAAACCCCTGAACTGAACTTATTCTTCCTCTTCTTACACAGTTCATTTACACACTGTTCTGCCTTAACTCACATCACAGTACACCTTTATTTATCATATACTGCACATCTTCTGTCATGCTGCTGCTATTATTTATATTATTTATTGCTCTTGCCCTCTCTGTTTTCTTGCCCTCTCTCTCTCTCTTGCTCTCTTTGTATTGTATTGCCCATTTCATTTTACTGTGTCCTGTGCATATGGCTGAAATAATAAAACCTACTTGGCTTGACCAGAGAAGTAACAAACATCCTCAACTTCAATGTACATTAAGGCAGCATGTTAAAAAATGTTCCAAATAATTTCAGACTATTTCTATGAATGCGTTCATCATGAAATAGGGCAACATAATGGAAAGGGCAACTGCTGTTTTCAAAAAATGTACAAAAACAATCCTCCCATTTGTACAAAAAAATTATTCAGTGTATTACTTCTTAATAGTACTTTAACATTTCTTTAATTATACAGTACTGTTTACTGTGAAGTAGGTGCCATTATAAAATCAGAGATTTTTATGATTAGCAGTATCGTTATTTTTTGTAATGGCTAATTGCTAAAGGTCTCAGTTAACACTGGGGTCAGATGTTTAGGGTAACAAAGGCTGTAGTTGCTTGGACTTGACCTCATCAATCTTGTCTTATTTTGAAACTCCTTTCTGGTTTCATCACTACACACTGGTTCAGAGAGGACCACTCTCTCTGCAGGAATTGACTAGTCTGAACAGGGACGTAGCACACGGGGGTGGGGGGGTTTCAACACTCCCACTTTTGCTGAAACGTGATTCCACCCCCCCCCCAACTTTTGTCAGATTAATTGGTCGTGTTTGTATTTATAATTTGGCTTCCCCATCCCAGAACACCCCCACTTTTGGAAAGCTTGATACACCCCTGAGTCTGAATCAAGCAGTTTTTAAATACACCCGCTAAATTCAACATCATGAGAACAGCAAGTGTTTATTCCACTCTGCAGTATCTTTTCAAGTGGGCTAAATAACAGTGTTAAGGGTTCATGGCTGAGCATACATAAGGCTAAGAGGCTTTAAGGTAATGAGAAAGGGCTAAACATTACGAGAATGTGAATAAATCTCTTGAAATGAGGCTCAGCAAAAATAATGGCTTTCAGGGGCTGTTGTGCAAGAACATATACAAGAATGCTCATTTTCAACTTATGCTATATTACGTTAAACATTCCATATTAGCATACTCCAATAAATGTTAAACATTAGAATGTGCACCATTTAAGCAAAGATATGCCTCAAACTACAGTGTAGACTACCAGTCAGAGCACTACCCTTGTACACATGCAACATGTACTTTTCCCATGAAATATCCCTCTTGATCACGAAATTGCAATTCTGCCTCTTTGCCAAATGAAACAAAGGGATTCACGGTGGAATCCCCTTAAGTGGTGTAAAAGCATGTAGGCTCCCTTTGGAGATGCTATTACATTCAAAAATTTGGATACTGCTGCAGGCCCTTGTTCAAAAGAGCTGTTACATCATAAGAAGAGACACGGCGATGACACGCAGGGACACGGTCTTTGTTTTGTCTAAGTGTGGGTTTCTGGCTAAAGCCTCGAAAGCTTCATCAGACGCTAAACAGCCATTACTTTTTGGCTCTGCTACTAATTATTGTTTACCTGTTAAGTATAAAATGATACTGTCTCTATGAACCCCCCTTAGGTTCTAAAGTACACAGACATCCCTCCTAATGAGCTCAGCCACTTTACCCATTAATGACAGGCATTCAGTTGTGCACACACAGCCTGGGCAATCTCCATAGAAAAAACTTTACTAATGGAATGGGACACCCTGCACATGAGCCTACATTCTATCTCTCATGTGTAGTGAGGAGTGGTTGTGGAGTGGCCATGGAACTGCTCTCCCTCCTGAGTGACAGAGCACCATCAAAAACTTCTGGGAAAAATTTGAGTGACATTTGTTATCCAGAACAAATTATCCAGCATCGGTACCAGATCTCACCAATGCTCTTCTTGCAAGGCCAAAAATAGAACCTCCACATTGATCCTAGTGGAAGCTGATAAGAAAGATCAGCCTAGACTAGATACTGAAAATGTCCAACCATCGATAACGTCTTCCAAATACTGAATCACAGAAGTCTCTAAAAAGTCTCTGACATTCTCTTACATCATGAAACAGCAGACAGACAGCTCAAACATTCACAAGCATTCCAGAGCTGGGCCATCCATTTAGTCAAATTCTGCAGAGACGGTCGCGTCAGATTGCAGCTCCGCTCCGCACTCCCTTATCTCCGTCGAACAGATGCACCAGCTTCATGTTAATTCCCGCCTGCACAGGACAAGCAGCACGTCGTCATACGTCAGGTCTGATTTCACAGCACAGCCATCAGCCAAAGCCTCTTAAGGCACGGAAATGAACCCGCAACGGTGGATGTGCTTAAATAACCACCGGCATTTATTTTGGGGAAGATGAACAGAGTATGATTTCATAATATCTCTGTAGGCTTATTTCATGAAAGTTGCACTAAGTCTAAAGAAAGCCTAGCTTTAAGTTTGGGAATAGTTGGAAGTCATGGGCTCAGGTTGCATCATACATGATGTGCAGGGCTGGAGTGACCCAGATAGTGCAAATGACTATTCAAATTATTCATTTCACGGTGCAGGTTATAATCTCACAATGAATGTCAAGCAACAAACAAGTCATTCAGTCTCCTGTAACCAATTTTAACTACTGAATGAACACGGCCTGGATTGTAGAGATGCAGAGAATGCATAAGCAAATTTTGGACCTCCAGCAGCAGTGGTGATTTTATGCAACAGGAGAGAGACCTAGAAATGATCGAGACCTAGAGATGTTCTAAAATTGGGGGAAAAATGAAAAAGCATCTAAAAATGTTTTTGCATCAGTGAATCTACACTGGATCTAATTATGCTGGGTAGTGCAAAGTAATTTGCAAAAAGGAAATGTTTCCAGTTAGACTGAGACATACACTATATCAAAAGTATTGGAACGTCTGACTATTACACCCACAGGGGCTTTAATGACACTGTATTCAGATATATAGACTTTATTATGGAGTTGGTCCCCCCTTTGCAGCTATAACAGCTTCCACTCTTCTTGGAAGACTTTGCACAAAATGTTGGGAGTTTCTTTGGGATTTTTTGTCCATTCATTCTGTGAAGCATTTAACAGGTCAGGCACTGATGTTGGACGAGAAGGCCTGACTAGCAATCTCCGTTCCAGTTCATCCAAAAGGTACTGGATGGGGTTGAGGTCAGGACTCTGTGCATGCCAGTCATGTCTTCATGGAGCTTGCTTTGTGCACTGTGGCACAGTCATGCCGGAACAGAAAAGGTTCTTCCCCAAACTGTGTCCACAAAGTTGGAAGCATGGCGTTGTCCATAATGTCTTGGTATGCTGAAGCATAAAGATTGCCCTTCATTGGAAGTAAGGGGACACCTGAGTTGAATATTCAAGAGGTGTGTCCCAATACTTTTGTCCATATAGTGTATGTTAGTAGTGGTAGCACAAAAATGACTAGGATTTCCTAATCATGCATGGTGATGGTTATGGCAGATTCTTAAGAGTTAATAAATAAATTTGACAGCTGGGACTGTAAGTCAGTCTCTCTGTATGTGGAAATGAGGTATTAAAAGGTCAAACTGACTTTTGGTCTGCTGAAATAAAAGCCAAAAGTTTAGTGGTGGATTTCCCTCTAAAAAGTCTCGCAGTTTCTCTCGTGCACATCAAATAGAACTAACTACCGTGGCTAGCGGGCAAAATAACGTCTGTAAGAGAAGATCCGCTTAACTCATCTTAAAACTACACCACCCAGAAACGAAACAAGTGAAGTAAGAGAAGTACTACACGTTATTCTATCAGTTAACTTCTGAGCTAGAGTCTTAACGTACGGTAGCTGTTATCTGACGGTTACAGGCAAGACAACGTTAAACCACCGGGGAGCTAACTTTTTTAACTAGCATTAAAAGGACGAAGGCGATAGTTGAAACAAAAAACATTGAAATGATCTCGCCAGTAAACCCAAACCTTCTATCATGTAAAGCAAACTTCAGTGGAAAGATTTTTTTATTTGCTCGTGAACGTGACGAGCAAGCTAGCTGAATTGATGTTGTTGTACACTACATAGACAAAAGTATTGGGACACTCCTGTTTTCCAGGGTTTGGGCTTGGCCACTTGCATCCAGTGAAGGGCTCAATCTTAAAGTTTCAGCATACTAAGAAATTTTGGACCCACTTCCAGTTTTGTGGACACAGTTTGGGGAAGGCCCTTTTCTATTCCAGCATGACCGTGCCCCAGTGCACAAAGCAAGGTCCAGAAAGACATGGTTGGATGAGTTTGGTGAGGAAGAACTTGACTGGCCAGCACAGAACCCTGACCTCAACCCCATCCAACACCTTTGAGATGAAGTGGATGAAGCGAGCCAGGCTTTCTCATCCAACATCAGTGTCTGACCTCATAAGTGCTCCATAGAATGAAATTCCCTCAGAAAAAACTCCAAAATGCTTGTGGAAAGCCTTCCAAGAATAGTGGAAGCTTTTATAGCTACAAAGTGTGGACCAACTCCATATTGAAGTCTATGTGTTTGAAAAACACGTTAAAATCCCTGTTGGTGTACCGGTCAGGCGTCCAAGTACTTTAATCCATGTAGTGTATGCTATCTTTAAATATGTGTAACTACTTTCATTCCATCCAAATGTGAAATTTACACACAAACCGTACAAAATATAAACACAACAAATTGACTGACTGTTTGTGAGTCTGAACACTGAACACTGAAGTTGCATACGGTGCTCTGTGCTCTGCTGTCTGTATCTGTTTAATGCCTTATTGACGTAATATTTATTTTGGATGTATGTAACTAGGAACTATTTGTACAAATATAAAAGCATCACTTGCTGGGAACCTTGATAACTGAAGTTTGTACACAAATTATGGCCAAAATACATAGACTTGTTAATCATATACATTTAGGCCCATCTGTAGACCTAAGCAGACAGGTTCCAGCATATACAAGAGTGAAAGCAGAGCATGTCTAACGCTCCTCACAATACTTGAATAATACTGTCTACGCTTGCTGTTTAAAGACATTGGAAATAAGTCAAAAGTACTTTTAGAGTCATTTAGAGAATGCCTATTAAATTCTGCCCATTTAATTCCTCATCATCATCATCATTTCCATTCCTAGTGTTATGAACAGGCTGCTTGCTCATCTAATGACACTCAGCCTTTGATGCCCTTGAAGCACTAGGCTGTTTTAAATGAGACGGTTTGTCTTTTGTTTTGAATGCTCAGTTGAAACAGAGGACAAAGCCTGCAGCCCAGAAGGCTCCAGATCATCAGCTTAGTGAAAGGGTGCTCTTGTAAAGTGGAACAGGCCTGATGAGCCCACAGATTGTGAAATGTAGCCATGTTTCAGTCCTCTTGTTTAACAGGACCAACAATATCTCCCCTGTTTCATAGACACAGAACATTTTCTATACATTTTTATTACCGTTTCCCATTCTATTGGTATGAATTCTCTTTTTGCTGCCTCACATTACTAAATTGATGGTTGTGTTACAAAGGTATATCTTCAAGTGGTTAAGTGGCTGGCTTTGACTACATCATTTGTTTACATTAATCTTTATTTCTTTACTTTCAGAGTGCATGATCTATATTTTCCTGCAGATTTGGGAAGAATGAATGTCAGAAACCGCTCCTGTCCTCCAGCCAGCCAGGTTTGCTGTGCCTCGTCTTTCTCCAGACAGCCACCTCGAGTGCTGATTGTGGACACATCACCACCCTGGTGGTTAGAAACGTGTTCGGTTCTGTGTGAGGCACTTGAGAACTTTCTCTCACTGGCCAGCATTCTGGAAGGGCCCTGCCGAGTACCCCTACTTAGTCTGTATGCTGTGAATCTACAGCAGGAGTGCCTTCTGCCATTTGTGGTGAGAGTGAGAGAGATATGCGTTTTGACTCTGTGTGCTGGTTTCAGTGGATAAAGCCTAATTTTAGACTACATTTTCGTGTCAATGAAGAACAACCACTGAAAATTCTTTTTAGTCAAGAGTCAGATTTGTTCTAAGTCTGGGAAACTGAACTCAGGTGTACTATAGGGCAGGGATCAGTGTCATCAGTGTCAGTATTGCAGGTGTCAGTGTCATTTTTTAACTGCTGTGAAACTCAGAATATGTTTATCGATTCACTTTGTGAGTAAATGAAAAATCCGTCTTTCTTTCCTCCCACAGCAAGTGAAGGCCAATCTTACACGCCTGCATTTATGCGTTGAAGAGTTGCGCTCTCTGCCTAAAGAGGGCTGCACCCGACCGAGGCCTGAACTCCTCAAAAAGGCAGTGCTGGACAGCCTGCAGCAGTACAAACAATACACACATCATGCCACACTGGGGAAGGAGCTAAAGAGCAGCTCAGTGGAGGTGAGCACTCAACACGTGTGTGATAAGACTTGAAGTTTCCTGTTCTACCCCGTTCTGTCTATTTTTTACAGGTCCCAACTTGTCTTTGCCTCTCTGCTGATCAATAAATGCATGAATTCTTTGCTTAACAGTATGACCTTTTTTGTAGTGCTTTCATTATGTACTTCAGTGAAACCTCATGTCAAGCTGAATGAAGTCCCAATTGCCTTGGACCTTTTCAGTACTCTTGCTTTCATATTCACTTTATTTGCCAAAGGAATGCTGAGCCTATTTACTCTCTGTTATCAATCTTTAATGAAGCCATCAACATCCTGACACAAACCACACAGCCTGCGTTGGCCTCTCTGCTCTCCACAGGCTCCATTTAAACCCAGCACTAATGTTCTCCATGCAGGAAGCTGAGCGGAGGACAAGTGCATTTAATTAGATTGTTTAGACTTTATTTCTCCTAAATTTTATTAATGTTGCATTTGAGCCTGTTGCGTCTCTTGTTTTAGAATTAAGCAGCTGCAGCAGAGCACTGAGTTGCCGCAATTCAAACAGAGATGCCTCTGTCTTTGGGGGAGGGTTAGCGGTCTGCTAAGGCTTTGTGCCACATATAAGTTGTACACAAGGCAGAGCTGATGATCTGCTTTCATCAGTGATCATAAGACTGCACATCAGGCAATCAGACCAAATGATCATAGTATACAAGGACTATATAAAAAGTATTTGTTTTACTATTACTATATAAAATGATTTGTAGAAGAATTGAAAGTAATGATTACATCAAAGCTGAAGTAACTGAATTCTTTGAGGCTTGTCTATAAGATGTGTTGTATAAATTGTACAGAATTTTGAAAATATTTTATAATATGTTGTGTGGAATAATGATTGTGATGTTCCAACAGACCTATTGATGTTCCAACAGAACTGAAGAGCTATTTATTTTTCATTGATTAGCTCAGTATTGATTGATTACTTTGTTGCTTGAAGGCAGCAGTCTGTTTTAATGAGCCTCAGTGTTTGAATGATCATTGTGCAGGTGACCGTGTTGAGCGGTCAGCCAGGCCAGGCTGTACTGAGGCAGCTGGAACACGGATTGAAAGATTCAGACTTGGTGAGTCTGCGCAGGCTTTTGGTGGTCCATATCACCGTGGAGCAGAATCTTCCAGAGAGAGAGTCAGTCTGGAGCCCAGAACCCTGTTCTACAGAGAACATGGATGAGCAGGGAGGTGAGAGAAGTCATTTTAATCAGTTCAGTGCAGCAGTCTCACAGAAATTGTAAGGTCTTCCAACATAAAGTAATGAGCTCTAAGGGGGAAGGTCTCACTGTGCAGTGTACTGTGTTCTAGAACAGGCGCCATTAACATTCATTTATTATTGAATATCTGTTATGGCTTGCTTTTTCTTGCATCTCTAATATGAGTTACAAGCCAAAACAGCAGCAGATTGTGGGACATTACACATGAGTTCCAGTTGGAAGTTTGAGCCCTCACTTCTTTTCTACATGTTACTTTAATTAAGGTTTTGTGGTTAGCAGTCACAGGCTCGCTCAGCCACAGGCTAACTAATGTGAGGTTCCCATGGATTAAATAAATAAATACAAATAAAAAATGTGCACCATATTTAAACTCGGAAAAAAGATTCAAACACTCGGCCATGTGTGATCTTGGATACAGCAAAAGAGGGCAAAAAAAGAGAGGTCATACTGACAAGTAGCTGGAGAGTGACAAGAACTCCAGAACAGTAAGACGAACCATCTTATCAGTTTAGGTGTGGGTTTGACCTGGTCACATACACAGTTTTGATAACCTGGTCTTTGCTAAAGGTTCGTTCATCAGTCTTCATACATCCAGATGTCAAATAGGAAACAATCCAGGGCAATTGCAGTTTTCCCTAGGAATGTCCAGCTAACAAAGATTATTTAATGGACAAGCAGTAAATCCTCAAGAAAGTGGCAGGGGGACAGACAAGGATCTGCAGACATTCCTTTCACTTGAAAACATCTGTCTCTGAGTCTACCTTAGCAAAAAACCGAACAGGAGTGGTGTTAACGGAAGGAACTACCGGCACTGTTGTCCAGTAAACAATGCTCCTTGTTTAAAACTTGCTAGAGGTAGTGTATAGATACGGGGCAGTTTTGATGTCTCTGGACTTGGATAGCTGCCGATCATTACGGTACCAGTGAATTCACTGAGGGACCAGTAAATAGGTAGTGCAAAATAGGAGTGATCCAAAATGTGGCTGTAAATCAGTGTTGGTTCCAACAGTAGAAATCCTTTATGTTGGAGAAGCCAAGGCCTTAAAATCTTTTACATGTTGAAGTTTGGCAGCTGCCAAACCCAGATTTGCAAATAAAGGGCCAGACAGTGAAGCGTTTGCTCCAGAGAACACGTTCCCACTGCTCCAGCATCCAATGGCCTCTCTCCAGATGTGTCTCTGTGAGCATTTCTTTGCTTTCTGTCCAGCTTTGTGTATTTACATTAGCACTGGGAGTGTGTGGAATGGGTGGAGTGCTGTTCAGTTTCCTCCTCTGAGTGCAACTTCTCCGTCTGACCATCTCTCTCTCATGAACTTACAGAAGTCTGACCCTTGAAAAGTCAGCCGAGCTGGAAATTGCGTAACAGCTGATAAAATTTCGAAGAACTCTGTCATCATAGCAGAAGCAAGAAGAGTCAAAACAACCACAATGGAAACATTGTTTTCTAAATCACAGTATTACAAGCCTTCAGAGTGACGGCGGCCATGTGATTTAACTTAGAGTAGAACAGGATAGTTTCTGTTTGCTAGTTATTTTCAGGCATATTCAAGCATATTCTCAAGTGGAGTACGTGTTTTGTGTTTCATTCACAGACACACAGTTGGGGTACAAAGAATTTTGATTCTGTCTCCAAGATTCAGTTTGATATTCTATAACAAAACGCTCACAATGCTTAAGTACCTCCGGAAAAAGGTTCAGCTATTTGTGGATACAAACACAACATAAACCCACACCCCTCCCATCTCACTTTGCTTAAAGGTGACGAGCACCTAAGAATAAATATGATCATTTGGCAGTGGTTTCCACAATAAGTATGGTAAACACAGTAAATGAGAGAATACTGAGGGGTGTTCAATTTTAGTACAGCTTTTGTTTTTGTTTTTTTAATTGGTTACACTCTTAACTCACAAACCTACACACTCATTCATGATCACAGATTCATTATGACCTCCACAGCCCAGGGTTGCTCTCTGGCTGGCTGGAAAGCTGTCTAGTATGCCTTGGACTCTCCTCCCCTCACATCCTGTTTTTGGATTTCAGTGGACAAATTAGAGCATTAGGACTTCGTTATGGTGGCTTGGTGGAAGGCATTGTGTGAAAGGAAGGAAACATGAGAGTGTGTGTTCATGCACAGTATGTGTGACAGACAGACTATGTATGTGTTTGTGGCTTTGGCACATGCACAGACTCATTGAAAACTAAAGTGTGGACGATGTTGTTATTATTCCGTTGACAGGTGCCGTCTCCAAGTCCTTGGGTTCATGCAAGGTCAATTGCTTTTAAAACCTCTTGAACCATAGACAAAATCCTACAAAGCCACATAGCATAGTTACTGCAAATTTTAATGCCGTCATTGTGATGCAGCCTCATGCGTTTCTACCTGGGCTTTTGGCTTCATGAGTGAATCATGGATTCTGGAATCTTTCTGCAATATTATTCCCTTAAGCTGCAGAGAGCAGGTTCAGTGGCCCATTCCGATGACTACATTATCATGGCATTACTGTCAAATGCATATTCAGTGAGTACATTTACCCATTATGCACCGGCTTTTTTGGAACAATGTTAACCTTTGACACTGAGAACGCTCATACAGCAGTTTAAGCCGATAATGCACATAATATAAATGTGCTTGCTATGAATAATGTCAATGGGCCTAAAATAAATAATGCTTTTTATAGTAATGCATACCTCACATCCAAGCTGTAAATGTCCTGTTACTCATCAGTAATCTTGGCACTTTACTGTGACAGTTACCTGATGGGTTGTATCCGATTACCTTGATCAGACGCTTTCAAGTTGTGCATTGCTGTTGTTTTCGGGGCCGGATGTGAGTAAGTTATCGTGTAATGCTTTCAATGGGTTTTCAGGGAGTTTTTTTTATATGAAGGTAAAAGCAGTGCTGCTCTTCTCATGGTGGTAGAGAGAGTCTATAGTTTTAGTATCTGTTCATTTCAATTGGATTTGCTTAGTTTGTGACGGAAGTGCATGTCGTGGGTTTTTTTGTTCTTCTAAGTGCCCCCTAAATGAATAATCATAGGAAACAGAATAAAACACAAAGAAATAGAAACTAAACTTCTTTTTAGAAAAACTAATTTCAAGTCAAGTTGGTTTATTGTCTTGTGTGATTGTGATTTCCACATTCAAATAAAATAGTGCTTCTACAGGACCTTGGTGTAAAAGAACAAAAACACAGTGCAGACAGGACAGAACTACACAGAATGCAAAGAGAGAGAGTGTGCAAGAAAAACTCAAGAGCAACAATACAGTATTACAGGACAAGACAGCATAGAGTGCAGTTGCAGTACTAAAGCAGTTACAGTATTAGTTTGAATGAATGCATTACTATGACTTCTAGCAGCAGAGTCATTATGTGCAAAAATGCAAGACTGAGGTAGATAGCAATAAATAAATAATGGTGAAAACAGCAAAGAAAATGGTGCAGGATGGAGAATATGCAGTATATAATACATAAAGAATATTTATGGTGGCAGATTGAGGTGTAAGTTCGTATTCTGGCAGTTAAGGCTTGTATGCTACAGAGCCTTTTGCCAGACAGAAGGACGAGGAAGAGAGTGATAGGGGTCATCCACAATGCTGGTGCATTGCATAATGCATGTGGCGTAAATGTCTGCAACAGAAGGGAGAGAGACCCTGATGATCTTTTCACTTACTATCCTGAATCAAGCCATGATGCAACTAGATAGGATGCTCTCTACAATCCCTCTGTAGACAGTGGTGAAACACTGCTGTTCTTTCGTGCCAATGTGGCTGGTTTTAAGGGTCCATGTGTGGTTCTCCACGATGTGAACACCAAGGAACTTGGTCAGTTTCCACAGGGGATCGGTTGATGTTCAGTGAAGGCATTTGGTTCCAGTCCATTAACCATTGCACCTCCTCCCACCTTGTCGTTCGCACTAATCAGACCCACCATAATCGTGTCAGCAGAGAACTTGATGACGTGCTTTGAGCTGTGCATTTCTGCAAAGTCATGAGTCAGCAGCGTGAACAGCAGAGGGCTGAGCATACAGCCCTGGGGGGCCCCCGTACTCATCAGGGAGATGTTGCCCATCATCTTGCTTATGTAATCATAAAGATGGTAATTTGGAATGAAAGTCTGTGTAGAATAATGTTCTCTTCACAGGATTCATAAGGATTGGTCACTAGGGCGAGCAAAAGCTGATTGACCATCCATGCCCCACCTCAGAGGTCCCCAAACACTGGGCCCGGTCCGTGAGTCATTTGGTACTGAAAGATCTGAAAGATCTTATATAAAGTCTGAAAGATCTTTTATTGTGAAAAAACGCTCGCCTTGGCTCGTAGGAGGGAAACAAGCACAGGGCTCCCACAAATTCAGCGGAATGGTGAGTTGTATTTTTACGCGTTTTGTTTTTAGTTGTATCTATACCTGTCCCTGAAAACATTGTTTTACATGTTACCGGTCCGTGGCTCAAAAAAGGCTGCCCTGCCTCAGTCCTTCTCCACTTTGACAATGTTTCAAAAGCTAGAACGGACTCCTTTCTGATGGAATGAGTCTAGTTGTTCTTGTTTAGACCATGACTGTGGTTCTCTGTTACATCACAAGTTTTCCCTGCTACAAGTCAAAACAAGGCCACGGAGTCTAGACTGTCCGTTTTTCAACTTCTCCATCAGTTTCTCTCTCTCTCTCTCTGCCTCCGAGACATTAACTGTGGCCTGTAGTTTCAGAGGTGGCAGATTTATTGCTGTGGTTAGGGAGGGGCGTGGGTATAAGAAGGGCCGTGTCCTCCACCCGCTCCCCATTTCTTTCTCTCTCTCACCCCCTGTGGCATTGCCATAGCGACAGGATGGTGTGGTCAAGGCAACATGCATATGTGAAGAGTGGGGTCGATGTTAATGACACTCGGCTCACTCTTGGATAAGATAAATTGGGTGTGTGTATTTGTGTGAGTAAATGGAATATATCACCAGGCGTCAGGGAGCTGGCAGTCACGCAAATATGTCTCAAGATTAGTGTCTGTTTTTGGTTTGAGTTTGGAACAACACAGGCAGTCAGATAAGCTGTGCTTTTTGCAACTATTCTAAAGGATGTGTGTGTGTGTGTGTGTGTGTTCCTGCGTGTATTAACACCTTTTACTCATGAAAATCATTTCCTTGAACTAACTTCTCTGTGCTCCACCCACAAACACACTGTTTTGTAGTAGCGGCCCTGTATGAGAAATGTTAGCATACTTATTTTTGGTCAAACTACCCAAATTTAAAGTTCCTGTATTCCAAATTTGAAGTTCATATTTATTCTCCTTGCCTCTGAAAGGTCATACTTTTAGATGTGATAGATCCAATGTAATTTTTGTGTAGTAAAATTAAGTGTTCATAGTCATAAATTCATCATGGCTCCAGCTCAGTAGGGTACCATTTTAAACTAGAACATCAACATTATGTTGTGACATTCCACAGTTTCTTATTGTAGCTTATTGTTAAATGGGAGTTGTTGTTTTTTTTTTTAACCAATCCTTGTAACCGTTCTTTCATACGAATCTTGTATAATTTATATCCATTTTCCACATATCCTTGTCAGAAGAGACCAAACACTGTTCTACCCATTTTTTAAAAATATTTGCATAATTCAGTTAAGATCATTCAGATGTAAAAGTGTGCATAGTAAAGAAACCTACTGAATTTTCTTTCAATTAGTGGCAAAAGGACAGATTTCTTTTAAATATATTTTATGCACAATGCAAAGCAACCAGTGAGCGTGTAAGAAATATCATTTTGTTGCCTCTCTGCCATGAACGATCTCTCAGGCATCAGGCAGCATATTCATTATCATTCGTTGTAAAACCTTTCAGTGAACATTACGCTTTTAGAGACATAAACATTTGGTTCTTAAACATCTTGTTCTTATCAACACATTTTAACTGGTTAAGTCTCTCTGACATAGAGCACTTTGTATCAAACCTCGTTGAATGACTTTGTTTACGCTCTAACCCTTAAATGTGTGAAAATAAATGGTGGAAACATTGGTAAAATTCCTCTTTTAGTCTTGAACAAACTGTATATGTTTAAAGTCCTGTAACTTCTGAGGTATTGGAAAAGTCTTTAATTAACGCAGACTAAACGTCCTCTTACTCATGTATGTCAAACATCCATTTTTTTTCCCATTTAATAGATTTAGCATGACTAATCGGTCTAGACCTGGACAGGCTGCTGTCTCACGATGGTCACACAGCTACAGGAAAGACAGTGATAAATAGCATCTGTTTCTTTCCCTCATTTTCTCTGTCACTGGCGCGTTCCAGTAGCACCTGGCCATCTCTGTTTATGGTCTATTAGAGAGTGTGCGCCATATATCTCTCACGGCTGACCAGCTACAGAGTGTGTCTGAAATGTAGCCTATCCTTCTGAGGTCATTTCAGGTGACATGTCCCATCCCGCATACTTTTTCAGCAAATCTCAAAGCTTTGGTGCAAATAAAGGCCGTTGTTGGCTTTTAATAAGACAAGAGGTTGCCTTAAACAAGGGTTGGGACTTATTGTTTTTCTCATTATGAAGAATAAAGGCCAGTCTCATCATCTTTTGGGGCATGTGGGAGTTCTTTCCTGGAGCACTGGCGACCTCCTTAAGTGGGGTTATCAGCTTTTAGAAGTTGTTTGTACTTTCTATCCTCAGTTGACTCTATAAGTGCATGTCCTTCAATACTGAAAAAAAACCCCAAAAGATAATCTCTGCTCTGAAAGCATTTGGCTCCTGATGAAGTGATAGGTCGAGGTTCAAAATTATTTTATGCCATGAACACACGAACCGGTGACCATATCACAGTTTCCAAGCACGACTCTACTGCAATAGGTCCACACGGGTCATACTTTTAATTAGTAATGACTATGGCATTACTGTTTAACACCCTAAGCCCCGACACTAACAGCTTAGCCTAATTAGTCCCCAAATTAATTAACAAAGTGGGGCTCCCATGGATAAATCAATAAGCGAATAAATCAGATTAAAAGAGGCCAAAATCTACAATGGGTTTGAGGACTTAAACCTTTACCAACAAAAGAGGAGAGAGATCAGGCAGGCCGCGAGAAGAGAGGGAGCTGACATCAGGAGAAGGAAGGAAGAAAGAACAGCAGGTAGAAATTGGGAGAGAAAAACGAGAAATGCTCTCTCTAGCTGGACAATGACTGAGAGACTGAAAGCCAGAGAGAAGAAAGCCAGAGCAAGGTAGAGTAAGAGAATTGAAAAGAGGGAAATTTTTGGCAGACTACAAGAACAGAAGGGAGGGAGCGTGTCCAGACTAAGACAGTGTGAAAGAGAAGGACAGAGGAAAGGAGACCGCATTGGGAGGATGAGGGTGGGTCGGATGGAGGGAAGGCAGAGTGAGAAATAAGGAGGCAGGGTGTGAGACTGGCTCCAGCATGCAATAAAAGGAAACAGTATGTGGTATGAGGAGTGATATCAAAAACGTCGCTGGCTCCAGGGGGAGCTGAGGAACAAAGCCACACCATAAACCCCTATTCACTCACTCAGAGATTAAGCAACATGACTCATCACCATAAGCTGCTCTCCGAGCATGAAGACCTTCAGCTGGCTCAGGCTCGGAGTTGCTTTTTTAGGCTGATCTAGAACAAGCTGTTTCTACCCAAGTTCTTGCCATAACTGTTCGTAATGAAGCCATAAAACTGGTCTCAGTTCAGATGAAAAGAAAGTTTAATGCCCCAGAGGCTCTCGCATCTTATTCACAGAAGTGATTTGGGGTTGAGAAGGACACTTTTGCTTTATGCATGATAATTTCTTGAAGGACATTGGTAGAAAACAGAAATTAGAGGTGGAGAAAGGGATATACATCACTGGTAGCATATCATACGAATACACTTATTATTGCTGTCATAAATATCATACTATTATCATTCATGCTAATTAGAGTTAAGGTTTTTTAACCACTTCACAAGCCTTTCAGTAAAAATGTGTTTTCTCTTAATATCAAAATTGTTACAAATGGATATTTTGGAATTCAACTTTTTACATCTTATGTCTGGTTTTGCACTCTTTCAAGACAACTGAATGACTAAATATAGAAATTCTAATGAACAAAATGTAACTGAGACATGTTCCTATTTATATTTCCACCTGAGTTTCAGCAGTACTTAAGAAGCCATTAATTACTTTTTCACTGGATCATAAATATGAGGTTACAGAGGACAGATTCTCTTAGTCATTCATCCACGTAGGTCATACAAACAGAAATTAAATGAGAAAAAAATGTGTCAGCCTTTTTAAATGAGGCACTGGCTGTTAGATTGAAAATGTTATACTCGTAGTTAGGGCACACAGTGGGCTCACAATGGTCAGAGAGCCAAAGAAATTCCAAAGGGTCGTGGTTGCAGATTTGCAAGAGATGGTAACAATTGTGTGCAAGAAAAAGTCTTTCTAACATTTAACCATGGACATAAGTGACTGAAATTAATCACTATGTTGCGTGCTGCTTGCCCATCAGTTTTAAAGCTGTACCAAGTGTATCCAGCTTTAAAAATCTGCTAAATCTGCACTAGGTTTGTACATCTGTTGCACTTTTTCCTTTAACGTACTCTTTGATTTCTTCCACTATTTTATTTCATCTTATTCTGTTTAATTATATTTTGTATTCTATTTCTGTAGAGCACATTGGGTGACCATTTATGTATGATAATGTGTGTGAGTGTACATAAACCTGAACTTGAACCAAACCTTACTGGAACTTTATTTAAAGTGGGTTCTGTGGTCAGAAGAAACAAAACTAGAATTTTGGTAACGCTCAAGGTGGGTTTGATGTAAAAAGAATGATGCAGAATGCAGAAAAGGAACCTTATAGCTCACTGTTAAGTATGGTGGAGGATCTGTGGTGGTTTGGGTCTGTTTCCTGTAAAAGCCCTGGGACTCGTTTAGGATATAGACTCCAACACCATAAACTCTATCAAGTAGTAGAAGATTTTATGTGACAGTCTGGCTGCGTCTGCCAAAAAGCTATACCTGGGTTGTGATTGGATCCTCCAGCAGCACAGTCATGCAGAACGTTCATCCACATCAACATAAAAAGGGTTTTATAACCACAGAATCAAGCTTTTGAAATGTTTGAAATGAGGATCTGCAGAGAGGAGTGCTCTCAGATTGGGTGCTCTGCATTTTCCTGTCTTGTTAAGACTGATCGCTGTTATGTTGGTAAATAGAGGTTGCACAAAACACAAAATGCAGCGTTGCTTATGAATTACCCATGGTTTTGCTCATCTGATTATGTAACCATGTAAAGGCATCTGAATTTGGCCCAGAAGGTCAAATCGTTGTCTTCTGCATAAAATTAAACAGGCAGTGAATGTTTTGTACAAACACAGCGAATGTTCACAGTGCACAACTCTGTTCCCTTGCACTGCTTTATCTCTTGGCTCTGTGCTAAGATAAACATATTCTTCATTTTGAAAACCATATAGGTTGTTTTGAAATTGAGATTTTTTTGCTTTCTGTCTGGCTCTCTCTCCCTCTCTTGCTCCCTCTCTCTCGCTCCCTCTCCCTCTCTTGCTCCCTCTCTTGCTCCCTCTCTCTCGCTCCCTCTCGCCCCCCCCCTCTCTGGGCTTTCACTAACCTGGAGATAAACTAGCCTTTTGAAATGAGTTGATAGATGAATGTGTTTTTGTGTATTTGTGTGGTGGTGTGTGTGTGTGTGTGCCTGAGTGTAGGGCAGAACTGGCATGGTGGTCCATCCCCACACACTGCAACACCATCGTTCATTCTGTATTTTCTCATGAGGATTTGGCCTTGAATTATAGTGTTTGCAGGGTGTTAAGAGGATCTCTTCTCTGTCTTTGTCTGCCCCCTCTCTTTACCTCTGCGTTTTCTCCGCATTTAAAAAAGGGATTTTAGCTGTGAGTGTACTCACCTCTGCTATCATTTTAGTGAGTAAATCTGTGTGTACGTGCATTCAGTTACATTTTTGTTTTGCCCAAAAGATTAATACAGTAGACCCTCGAAATTCACAGGGGTTATGTAAGCACCTGCGAATTGTGAATAACTGCGAATTTGTGATGTCGTTAAAAAATGCCTAAAAATGCCTATTTTTATTGTGCAAACCCTAAATATGCTCCCAAAACACTTTTTAAACTCAGCTTAATACACTACCCTTAAAAAAATGTAATGGTAAACCCGAAATTCCTCTGCATTTAACCCATTCACCAAGTGAAGCTGGGGGCAGCCAGGAATACAGCGCCCGGGGAGCAGTATGTGGGGACGGTACCTTGCTCAGGGTACCTCAGAGGTGCCTAGCAGTCTTGGGAATCGAACCCACAACTTTCTGATTGCAGGGTGAGTTCCCTAACCACTAGGCTACCAGCTGTATAGACTTTACTGTAATTCATGCACGTGCGTTTTCTTTGGTAAATACAATAATAGTGTAATTTAATTTACAGTAATGAAAATACAGGGCTTTAAGAAGAACAAAATGAAAAACTCGAGAACACACAGCGAAACACTCAAGATAGCTCCACGTGGGAAACTGTTATGATGCGGGAATGCTGAACTGCATCTGCCAGAGATGCGTTACAGGGCAGCAGCCAATATATGGTTGATTTGTGTGCTCGCCAGAGTACTAAAAAAATGATTGTCATATTTTAGATGACAATTTAGCTGAATTCTCATTAATGTTTATGTTACAAAGTTAGTAAATTATGTTTTTCTTTATAATTTAGCACAAGAATGCATGAAAAATTATATATTGCCACGAAAAAAAAAAATGCAGAGGACATTTGTGGTTTCCGTGAATTTACGGGGGTTTCTGCAAACAGTTATTAGTTCTAAGACATTGCGGGGAAACACTGTATTGATAATTGTAGTCCTACAAGAAGGAAGAATACTGGAAGAAATATCTGTTTTTAATTTGCAGCCAATTTGTTAGATAGCCCATAACCATCACATGTTTGTATAGATTATGCAAGAAGTCACCAAAAAAAAATCACAACCACAATCTTAAATTAATACTTTGCTTGTCTTATAACCTAAATTCCTCATTTGAAAAATCTGTGTTATTTGTTAGGAGACCACAGACAGTAGTTTTGGCACTTTCCCTGAAATGGGAAAACTAAACAGAAAACATGCTTTAAAAACAGAGGCCAATGGCCAATTGCTTCAGTGCCTGATGTGTTCCTTTAAAAATAAAGATTTTTTAAGAATGACTGTTTTTGTACCACTAATCATTAGGTGTTTTTAACTCATTAGCGTTAATAAACCTTTAGTAGGTCAATGATTACGAAAGCTGAAAGTATAGCTTCAGTTATGACCGTCCAGAAGTGTGTGTTTTTGTTTTCCTTTTTTTATTTTTCCATGCTGAGCTGGCAGATCACCTGGACGGCACTGCGCCTGAACTCCGCTCAGCAGTTCAGGAAACATTTGTCTGATGGGTGGAAAAGGTCCTGTAAAGGTCAAACAGTAATGGTAATGACGTTCGCAGAATACTGGCAGGTGTGTGTGTACAAGTGGAGGTCACTCATCACTTGCTTATAATTCACATTTTATATTAATGTTGAGCAGCCTGTGTGTTTCCGCATGACAGTTTTTGTGGCTGAGTCTCTCTCTGGCCCCTTTTCCCCTCTTCCCAGACTTTCCATCTCACGGACTGTCCCCTTTTGCATTTTTGTTTAATGCTTTTGTTCATTTGCTATCTCATTCTCTCTTTCCCTGTCTCTCTCTCTACATGTATCTCCCCCTCTCTCTCTTTAATGCTCCTACTGCTAATAGAAATCTGTCAAATCAAATAAGATGTCATGTTGATTCTTGAGATTTTTTCTTTTTTGCTCTTGCACTTTTGAAAGCCATAAATGTATTCATCAAATCCAAAGCTCAAAAAGGAACACCAAAGTACATACAGTACAAAGACAAAAAGATTCTTGCTCATAGTCTATTATAGAGATCATAACCTTGCTCTTTCTCCATTACCTCATAAGATGAGACATGAGATGGAGAGTTAATTACTAACAGAGAGTAATGAGCCCTAATGGCTCAGTAGTCATTAGGTGCACAAAACATGTCAAGCCAAACTTTTGATCTCTCTTGGTGACTGCAAAATGATCAATTACACCACATTAGTTTCACTCAGAGAAGACAGAAGCTCTTTCCAGGCCGGTCTGGTACTCTGATCTCTATCTACATTTATGACAGAGAAGGAGGGGGATCATGAGTGATGGAGTGAGGATGTGAGTGTTGCGCGGGATCTGTGTAAATGGGATGATGAGTGCTGGAGATGAGTGCTGGTAACCACTTCTGCTTTTTAACTGATATACAGGGAATGAAACAGAAAAATGAAGAACAAATTGAAAAGAGGGGAAAAGCGATATGGATAAAACATCTATGCTAAAAGGCACATGATTAGGTTTGGGCTGGACTGAACGGAGCGAAATTATCGCAAAATGGAATGAAAGAACATGCAGAGAGATCTAGAAAATGCATAATGAGAGAGAATCTGTGGTAACAGGTGATGTGGGGGTTGCTCTGCGTCTGTCACTGCCATCTCCCCAAAGCCGTCATGCTCTCCGCTTTCCACTTCTCCGTCCGCACCTTTTTTTTTTCCCACTCACACCATCTGGGTGACATTTACTAGATGTGAAGTTTCAGCAGTCTGTAGAGATACACTGCATTTATCAGCATTCAGTCAATATTCACTTTCATATTCATAGCGCTTTTAGAGCAAACAGCACACTGTTGAAAATACAGTACATAAAGGGTGGCTCTCTGTAGGACATGTCACCAAGTTCAGTGAAAAGATTACTATTCCAACAGAATGTATTGTTGTTATTACTTATTATTATTATTATTATTATTGTTGTTGTTGTTATTATTTGTAGTATGATAATGTTATTTTAGTTTTTGTCTGTATTTATGCAGTTTGGAATAATGCTTATCACAAATGGTATGTAATTGATTGTAACGCTCATTCATGGTTTAAATTTGAACCTTCAATCAATGGTTTCAGTGTCCTTCCTAAAAGTATATGAACAGAAAACACAGTCACATTGATGTTTGAATTGTAAATTGAAGATCAGATACAATGGATTAGCAGCTCTGGTTCACTGATGAGCTGGAAAAGCAATTATTGCAAAACTGCTCTAGCATATATTGTTGGTCTAAAAGTGCTCTAATGTCTTTTCCCAGTGCAATTCCTAAGAGAAGAAGGTTGCATGCTAGGAATTGCTTCCATTATTTTTCTTTAACTCTCTCTCCTCTGCTGCTTTCTATTTTTTTTTCTCTTTACTACTCAATGAAAGTTTAAACATGTCTAGCTTTCTCCCATTAGTCTCTTTGGGCCATATAGAGATACATGAATAATTGAAGACAGCAGTAGCTCCAGAGGAAGAGTCCATTTATGCTGAGATAGCCTTATCTTAGACAGGTTTAACTCCAGAATTACATTAATGAAGAATTAGCCTCCTTAATTCGATGATCAAAAAGCATTAAAGACACCTATCTTGATATCTGAAATTGGTTTCTTTTGTAATAAAGGTCTAAAAAGATAATTGGTCTAAACAGTCAAAAAATAATTCCGCCTGTTTTGAGACAAACAGCAGCACAGGCTAACTCTCATTACCTAAATATTTACCATATCTGTTGCTTTAAGAGTATACCCATTGCCATTAATACCCCTCACAAGCTGTAATGTAAAGTCTAAATATGCATGTAATTATGTGTTATTTTATAGATTCTGGAAAACAGACATTTCTGCCGAGCCAAACAGCAAAGAGTTGATAAAGGTTTATGGTCAACTTTGCTTTATTCCTGACACAATGACAAGTAATAGTTGTGCAGCACCCTCTAGTGGTGTGTTGAGAATGAGGAAAAGCAGTTTCACTTTTCCCCTTGTACCTAATCTCTCTCTCTGTTTGTAGAGGATCTGATGTTAGGGGTAGAGATGGATCTGCAGATAATAGAGAACAGTGTGGTTGCAGTGGAGAATGTTCTGAAAGCATGGCTGCATGACCAAGCAGGAGAAAGGGAACATCTTCAGCTGCTTCTACCAGCACCTGGACAGATGCTAGGCCCGAAAACCAATCCTGCTCACAGCCCTAAACCTGGTGACTTACATCTTGCACTCACACGAATGGCTAGTGCTTTACACAGAGAACACGTCCTTTCTTACTTTTGCAGTAAACAGATGTAAACAAATGCTTATATGTCTGTAGTGTGTATAAAGTGTGATATGCAAGAAAGACTTTTGAGTCCTGCCCTTCTCCCTGGCACGCCTGATCTTGGAGCCAAAACTGAGAGTGTCTATGACTTCCAGCCCCCTAACAAGAGTCTTTCCAACCAAAGACCTCCATCACAGCGACTACGAGTTATCAAGTAGGTTTCGCTTTAGATAAACCAGGTTTTATTCTAGCTACGTCAAAGCTTAATGAGTATAGATCAGCCTGAGGCCTGCAAGCAGCCTGCCATAATGATGTTTTGGGGCTACACAGAGTAATAGCACTGATTTATTTCTTCATAATTCAATTGCTGAGAACCTCATTATTACACAGTGGTAGTGATAGGAACCAGGCCTGTTAGTGGCTACAGTATAGGTACAGTGTTTTGATTTGCTGTTTAAAATAACCAGCAGTACATTTTAAGAATCGTTGCAATTCCGTGTTAAAACCTATTAATGTCAGACAATTGAATTTTAATTTAATAGAAAGTTTGTTCAGCAAGTGGTTTATTTTACTCAAAACATGTGCTGAAAGATTTATACTCACACCAGTGCACATTGAGAGGTGTACTGGATATTACTTCCTATAGCTTAAACATTAAACTAGGCAAAATGTTGCTTATGGAAAGTGAGAAACTGAGAAACAGATAGAGAAGCTAAGTGAGGCAGATGGAGAGAGAGAGAAAGAGTTGGAAAATGAATGGATTATGCAAAAAAGGGCATCAGTGTCACACTAAACATGGGTATGAGTCATGCTCTTATGTACTGTGGAAGAACAAGACAGAGGATTCAGTGTGTCAGGCCTTAAGTACACACACAGATAGACACACTGCCATACATTGTGGCAGCTTGTGTGTTTTGCATACATTTTGCATGCCCATGAGCTCACTGATCTGAGGGAGTTTTGGAGAGACAGTGACAGCATTCTTACCTTGCCGTTGTGCAGCGAATCGAAATGTCCTCACTGTATCGAAACATTCACTTTTGTCTCATTCTTTTTTGCATTCTCTCATCTCAATTTTACCTCCACTGTCTTTCTGTCTGCTTGATTACTCATCAGGGATTTTCCTTTATGTCTTGTGAAGTACTTGCTATAAAGTTCTATTAACCGTGCATGACTAGTTTTTATTTATGAACCTTTTTTTCCCTTTACAGTGTGGTCGGATAACCAGGACACATTTGCTGTCTGAAATTTGCTCCTGTAGTTTTATCTTTGAGCTAGAAGGCTAATATAGCTAACAAGTAACGGAAGCTATCACCTCAATACTTAGCACAGTACAAACTGTACGACTAAATGAGCTCACATTTTCTCAGACCATGTCAAGTTGTCCATGTTTATGGACAACAGTATGTCATACAATGTCAAAAATCCCATGTTTGTTTGAGAATACTTAATATGATACAGTTTGAGATTAATATGTGAGGCAAACTATTTGCACAAAGCAAGTTTTCTCCCATGCAAAGCAAACTACTCTGGCTGATTGGCTGACTGGCTACATTTGGGGTAAGGGGAATATTGTAGATTTGATTTATGCCCAAACCGCTGCTTTAATTCAGTGTATGTGTGTGTTAGAGCTCTGCAGGCAGGCGGAGTATGTCAGTCTGTGCTGTATGGCCTTCCACTGATCATCAGACCTACAACATGCTGGCAACTGGACTGGGAAGAGATGGAAAGCAATCACCACACCTTCCATGCTCTCTGCCACACACTCAGAGTGAGTTGTGGAAGAGTCTATGTGTGAAAGGAATAAAGATTCATATTTGTGAAGTTGGGTCGATAAACAGATGCGGTGTAATGGAACCTTTTGAAATATTGTTAAGTCTTAATGCATCGAACACATGTACCTCCATGTTGACGCATGTTGATTTATTAACCTGGTGCGTGTGTATCCGTATCTCCAGACCCGTGACTGGTTTCTCCTGGTGCGTTCAGAGCCTGAGTTCCGTTCTGGGTCTCATGTGTTTTCCTACTATGTGATCCAGCCATCTGCCTCACTGTCTCTCTTACTCAAACCTGTTCTCACCCAAGAACTAATGCTGCCCTGCAATCTGCCCACCTCAAATGAGGATCCGCTGCCCAACACACTCACTTTGGTGGAGGTATTTTCTGACATACTGTCTCACAGCTTGGCAGATTTTTACACAATGATGTCTTCAGTTGTTCAGTGCCTTAACAAGGTAGCAGAGTTATTGTAGAGTTAGAGGTGGCAGAGTTGATCTCAGGTTTCAAACACTGCCAAAACTTCTAGCATGATCAGATTTTTTAAATCACAACTTTACCATTTTAGACGTGTCACTTTTTACAGTTAATTGAATTGCAAATCCTGTTCTTTGGAATCTTTCCACAGAAAGGTTCCAGACATACTTTAATTTGATTATTGATGTTTATTTGAATTTGAAAATTCTGTCTCTCTATCAATCTGTCTGACTGTATCTTTTGCTGTCTGTGTCTCCCAGAGATGCCTGGAGCAGCTGGAGGAGGATGCTCTGTTTAACCCCCTGTGTCTACGCTCCAACCTCTATCCACAGCTGAGAATGAGAGGCTTACTCTCGCGCCCATATGGACCTTGCTCTCAGAGCCAGAGCCGAATCCAGCGCAGAGATAATAACCGTCCAGCAGAGGGCTCCACACCGCGGCAGGTTAGATGCCCTGCATCCGCCATGCGCCACGTTTTTTTGTTTTCCCTTCACCAAAAGGCTTATGGTCAAAGCCTTTCTCATATGAAATAAGTGAAGTGCCTCAAGGACTAGGACTAAGAATCATGTCACTATAGTACTGGCTACAGAGAACAGTGTCAAGATAAATTAGTTACAGGCCCCAGTATCAAACTTAGTGTTGCGATCAGTCACATTAACCTAATTAGATAACAAGTTATCAGTGTTTTGTGGAGCTCTTGATTTGCTTATCAGCATACATGTAGCCTACATACATTCAAAAACGAAAATAGGTACAACTAAGTATTTTACAAGGACAGTTCAGCTTTCTGTGGGTGTGTCTGAAAGAAGAAAAAAAGATAGAAGAAGGAAGCATTGTTTGTGAGATCACTGACCAAACTTTGACCCAATATGTAAACACCCACACATGACATGAGACAAAATTAAGTAAGACAATATGGAGAAATAAAAAAAAAAGGTTAAATATGGAACTGTCTACAGCTATGCTAAACACACAGACTTCTGTATCTTCGCACAGGGCTTCTTAAAATTTTTCATGCCAGGACTCACGTACAGCGGTAGTGTTTGTTCTGAGGCCTATCAAATATGCTATTAAAAAGTCCCTAAGCCCATATTTTGACATAAAATAATAAAATAATGATACTTATTTCTGTATTTAGCTGGACATTGTCATTTTAATTTACTCCGTACCCTAAGTTTTAGGACACCTGAGCAAATTAGATTTAAAGCCACTTATTTGTTCAGAAACCTCTTACATTAAAACAAAAACAGATGCAATACAGAGACAGATACACCTATAAAACATTAATTAAATAAAGACTGGTTTATATCTGTCATGTTAGCCTCCATTACCCGGTTCATCTAATCAGAAATTATTTAATTTATACTTCATTCATTCAAATCAAGTGGGCTGCTGATGGAATTGAACAAAATTCATGCAGTGGAAATGTATGTGTTATTATCCGACTTATTAGGAATTCTCATTATTTTGTAAACATGTTTGTTTGGATTTATTCTGGTTTACAGCAAAAATTGATTTACTGCCCATAATTTTCTTGGCTAAGACTTTGTACAATGTTTGACCCCCTTGTTTTGCTCACTCTGTCCGACTCCAGCAGGGACGTGTGAGAGCCACTGTGGCTCCTCTTGCCTCTGCCCCCCTGGGCAAGATGTCTCGCCCCCCTCTGACCCTGAGCCACTCCAGTGGCCAAGCCCCCTCCCTCTGTCTGTTGGACAATGATGAGGATAACGATCTACTTATGATGGCGTGAGAGAAAATGAGCAAGAAGACTGCACAGCCTCTATCCACAGTCAGCTGGTAACAAGTGCGCAAAACTGTTTTACTCGAATGAGTTCGGTTTTTGGTTGGCCTATGTTTAGACAGACTAAACTAAGCCTACATACATCAACTGGAAAACCACATAGCTTAGCAGACGCAACATTTTAGACTTATTTATGGTTTGGAAACATTTACACCTCTAAATTGCAGTTCTTGTGCAAATTAGCGATGTGTCATACACTTGGTATCCTGAAACGTCTCGGGTATCTTGATCTGTTCAATTTCCATTAGCAGATTAACAGAAGGCACTACATCTGTGAAACATTGTACTGGGCCAAAGTGGAGGGTACACATTTACAGCTGTAAGGCCTCAAAAAATACACAGACATGCTCAAAGCCTCCGAAGTAAATCATTACTGCGAAACAAAAGCCAACTAGACCATTTAAAATAGTTCCTAAATACCACAACAGTCTTAAGTTCGATACATTAGTCTCCGTCAACTTCTCAAGTTTATTGTTAGTGCAACATGGCAGCCTTACAATGGAGCACACTGCTGTTTATATCTCTCCACAGCTGTAAGGCATTACTGAGCAGATAAAACGCCCCATTCTTCCCCAAAAGACTCCAAAAACAGCATTAGACACTGTTAACTTAATACACATATTTCAGATGGCCATATACCAAAGCAGACATAAACCAAAGCTATTTCTCAGATGCCTACAATTAGAAGCAGTTCTCACGGTGCTTAATTACTATGATTTAACATTCAGTTTTATTACTGGCCTGTTTGCCTTGACCACAAATAGGACATTTTTAAAGAACCAGGCTGAAATGCTGAAGTGAGGAAATAATTAAACAAAAAAGTAAAACAATTTACAAACAAAAGAGATACAAAAGCTGGTTTAGAGAAAATGGGCGCAAGAGAAAGAGTACAAGAGAGGATCTAGCTCTTTTCAGAGTGCTGTTCTGACTGAAAGGGTCTATCAGTGGACAGTAAGGGAGAGGAATAGAGTAGAGCGCATAAAGACGCAGAGGCATTGCGAGGCTGCAGAATGGCCCTGAAAGAAACACACTGTACTCAGCTGATGAGAAATTCAGAACAAGGCCTCAGTGAGAGACTGCATAAAGGAAAGAGAGAGCACTCTGTTCAGTCTTGGGGCAATGGGTACAGGAGATGGGAGGGAAAAGAGTTCTGAAACTGAAGGTCAGAGCTGTGATGTTACTCAATGGCGCTCTATGACCAAGGTCAATCAGCGTTGCCTCATTAAGATTTGCGAAATTCCACCCACCTAGTACTGAGTACGCCATGGCGTTATGAGATCATTTTGGCATTAGATATTATGCAAACCTACCCCAAATCAAACCACTGTCTATAGGCAAGAAGCCCGTACGTCAGAGGCATTTGTTCCAGGATCCATTACACATTATTTCACTCATTCTCAGTATTCTTGTTACATATATTTATTCAGTCTGGAAGTGGTGTCATAGGCTTGAAGGTTTGGCCTAAATGTGTTCTTACTAATGGCCCAAGCATGTGTTCTCTCCTGGGCCAGGCAAGCTGTTAGACTGTAATGGCTGTGCAGTGTTATTTAATACCCCAGTCAAACTCAACAACAACCTTATTCCCTTAGAAGTAATTCTACAAATCGGCTGAAATTTCCCAGAGACTAAAACAGTGGCCCTGCGCATTGTCCACAGGCACAGCAGAAGTGAAGATGAGCCTTATTCCATTAGCACTACAACAGACAGCTTTCATACCTCATTTTATAATAGTTACTGCACTACAAGTCATTTATTCCACTAAATACATATTGATGCATTAATGTATTGATGTATAAAATCCAATAAACCGCTTTTGGTTGTAATGGGACATTTTGTGCCTGTCTGTGGGAAGTTTTTTTTTTTTTTTTCCAATTTGTGATTATTTTCACACAAACAGGCCTGCCTAGTTCATCTCCAAGGAACTTCGTGTCTTAACGGCTGTCGTCTGTGTGGAAAACAGAGACAGTATCTGGCAGGAACCTTAGGTACTGATGCTGTTTCCATAAATAGGAATGATTAGGTTCTGGCAATAACATTGTGTTTTATAAATTATATTTTCCAGCTTTCCGCAAGTTTGCACTCACAAATTATAATTCATGAATAAGAAGGCCGAATCCACATTATCAGCAAATATTCCAAGCAGCTGACATAAACAGTCAATCAATAACTCAATAGTGATGAAGGAAAGGAAACGAACAGCTTTAGTATTTCAGGCTGTTCATCGTGGCACTGCAAATTATTCTCCATTAATAAATGCACCATCATATGCAGTCTCGCTGAGATTCATTAGTCAAACTGGAGGCAGTTTAATATGCGCAAAAAGAAAAAAAAAATTGATTACGTTAAGAAGCATTTTCAGGTAACAGCTGTACTTCTGCTCTGCTATTCAGAGAACAACAACGCAGTTCTGTTTTTCCCCCAGTTATCCAAGCATAGAGATGGGGGTGGACTGAAAACAGAAACGGAACATTCTAGAAAAGGGGAAGTCAAGCAAGATGAGAAATACTTCCCAAGTGCAACCCTTTTTATAGGCCGTGAAATGCCAAAACTGAAACCGCCAAAAATGCAACCAGTTAAATTAACACTATTTAAAGCTTTCTTGGTTAAATATGACATATTTTCCAGCCGTCATGAGTTCTTCAAAGATATCAGGATCTACTACGATTTTACGGTGAACTGTGAGGAGTGTTGCCTGACCATTCTCAAAACTACTTGAAAAATGTTTACCAGTGAAGTGGAAATCAGAAGTGTCAACCATTAGGAATGTAGTAGAAGCTAAGGAAAGTGCTGCTTGTCTCTAGAAAACAGAGTGTACCAGCTGAAAAAACTGCCAGCCTTTGTTGATTATGTGGAGTGTTCCTCTGTACAGCCTAATCCAAAGGTAAAGGGTTATTAAAAAAAAAACAAAAACCCTTTCCTTCGTTTCTCTACTTTGTACCCCACCCTGGCCTACTTTCCTTATGTGTACTTCATGTTTGTCTATTTCTGCACTGTGCACCTTGTAAAACTGTCTTTTGTGTTTGTATAATATTTTGGGGAAAAAGGGAATTCTCAGCTTTGTAATTGGTATTCTTTTCTCTAACGAAATCTCAGTTTGCAGATATGAAAAGTATTTCCAAATGGTCCAAAAGTGTTTACCGCCTGTTTACTACCAAATCATCTCAGGAAATTGGACATAAGAGAAGAAAGCTGCTATGACCTCTGTAATCCCTGCAGCTTTCAGAAGAAAAAAACAAACAAACAAAGAATCCACTACAACTTATAGACATGTGCAAGTGTGCAATGAATAACAATACAGTTTATCGCCCATGGCATACTCATAAAATGAAAATCTAGGTCAAAGTATAGGTTTACATCGTGATAGTAAACTTGATTTACAACCGACATGATAGTGAAACAACACTATAAAAGGTCAGGAAGCATGAGAGGTAGTGTCAGATGAAGACAAAACACTTCCTCATTACTCTGAGGCCACAGTATGATTACTGCTGTCTATTTGAATTGTGCCTGGGGACAAAACAGCTGAAGAGGCAATTATAAGTCATGAACATGAGAGTTTACAAGAGGTTAATATGGTCATAATTTGTGTGTTGTTTAGTGGAAATAAATGTAAAAAATATTTAGTGGAAGCAGCGAGATGCATGAGTGCAGTTAGAAAATGAATTTATTCTAAATTCAGGGAACCTGTTTGGTTCTTTTGCCGTGGGCTAAAACGTTGTTGTTGTCTTTTTCCAAGGCAAAACATTGGCGTGATGGACATAGTACTGTGCATTTTAGCCTAAGAAAAGTGCAGACTGAAAAAGTGAGGCACAATATGATGAATAGATCAGATTCTGGCAGCCCAAGAGGGTGGCCAGTTAAGAAAATAAAATCTCTTCAGACAGTGGAAGAAAAGAGTGGAGGCGGGGGAGAACGAAAGAAAAAGAGCAAAGGGGTGAATGAGAAAGAAAACAAGGACAAGGAACAGCCTGTACCTTCAAACATAGCCAGACAGACACGGATTAATTTAGCCAACATTCAAGCCACACTTGAAGTAAGACCCTTTTTTACGCAGCTGGTTAATATTCCCTAGGCATCAGGCAGTGTTTTATCTGGTCTGGCAGTCCTCGGCACCCATTTAGGGGGCAGAGCAAAGGAGTGAATAAGGGACAGTGAATGAGGAAAAGGGCATTCAAGGCAATTTAATGGCTTCCTTGCAACACCACGACAAAACCAAATTCAGGAAGCCTAGATTTTCCACGAAGCTGAAATTGTTAGCGCTACACAAAAAAAAAAAAAGCAGAAGACTTGCATTCCTATTAATCTTTTTTTTATTATTATCATAATTTTCATTATACCAACAGCACAGCTGTTTTGACTTCCTCCAACACACATAGCAGTGGATTAGTAAATTGCTACATTTAGAATCTCGATACAAAACAACTGTAGATGTGTGCAACAACTGTCCATATAAACGTTGACCATACAAGAATGAGTTGTCAGGCACTGTAAAACAAAAGAAAACTCCTTGCCTTGCAGTTTTCATTTCTGACAATTAAGTGCTTTGCAGCCTATAAAATATAAGTCACAGACTCATTATGATTCACAAAAAGAGAAAAATAAGTGCAAAATTTAATTCTAGAGTGACTCCCATGCGGATAACCCACACATAAGAAATGTGTATTACAAGTCACATTTATTTTCTGAAAAATCTGTTGTTCCATTGTCCTCCAAATTGGGAAACGACCTTCCTTTCTCATTGTGTCATTGATCACTGACCACAGTCTGTGATGCCACATATCCATGACACTGCACTGCACACCTGATCTGAAACAGTCTTCAGATATTTCACTGGCAAGTAAGAAAGGCTTTCCAACCAGACTCCAGAGAATGCTCCACTGACCTCTAGGTGTAAGTTCATATGTCAAAGAAGAACAATCAGAGTGCATCTGGGCTGTCAGAAGGCAAGCTGGGGTCAGATGTCACCCAGGTTGTCGTAGATGATGTCTGGGGTTTGCATGGTAGGGTGCCAAGCATTGGCTTGAGGCTTATGCTTGGACACTTTACTATAAAGCTCTACCTGTTTACCTACTTTTCCTCCACCACCCCATCCATTCCCAGTTTCATTTCCACCACCGTAATGGTTACTTGTTGTGCTGTTGTTGTTATTCAAGTTAGCCTTTCCTTGGGGCAGTGGAGGAGGATCTTTTCTGTTATGTGCTCCCTTACCCGGTTTGGGTGCTGTCAGCGGCTTGGGACCTTTAGACCTTGCAGCAGCTTGGGGTTGAAGTGTCTTGCCAAAGATAGGGACGCTATAGTCATCTGTACTGGGGTTGTACGGCACCTCATGACCCTGAGGTTCTTCAAGTCCTCTGCTTCTCCAGGGTTGGCTCTCCACACGTGCCTCATCATACAGATTGACAGGCTGGCTTACAGGAGGACCTGCTCTTCCCTCAGGTTCATCATAGATGTGCTCTGCTGGGATTCCTTCTGCAGGACGTCTGCCCCGTGGCTCAAGTGCCAGTGCTCCCGTTCTTTGCGTCATGTCAAGGGTCACCCGGTCATAGAGGTCTGAATAAAAAGGATCCGCCTTGTTGCCTGGATGACGTCCTCCACCCTCATCTCCGAGCGGACGTAGCCGCGGGTTGGGGGTTGGTGTAGGTTTGATGCTGTCTACTGGATCAGAATAAAGACAGTCTCCAAGATTAGTTGGTAGACGAACAGAATCAGCGGGTTCTGAGTACAGATTAACTTGGTCTTCCAATAAAGGTCCGCCTTTCGTGCCACGAGGCATGGGAGACCGCGGTGGCGTGCTTGAAACAGGCATCGGGGGCTCTGGTAAGCTGCGGCCTTTTAAATTCTTGCTTTCACCCTCCCTTCGGCCGATAACACCATCTGCAGATCCGGGCTTACTGCCACCAGAGTCACCGTCTGGCTCTCGACTGTTTCCCTCAGCAATGGCAGCACGAATCTGCTGGAGGGCGGGACAATCGCTGTCAAATGACGGGCAGCTCTGGTGCCGTTCCTCAGCCTGGGCCTTCTGCTCTCGGATTGCAGTCTCCACAATCTGAAAGATCTCGTTCCCCTGCTTTGTCTCAAAGGTAAAGTTCCCCGGACCAGACTCACAGCGCCGTCCAGCCTCAAACGAGAACATAACCTGCATAGAACATCAGAATGTAAGTGATCATTACGTGACACAATAAAAAAGTATTTGGCTTTTCTGGTAGCATTTCCTACTACCTAGAATATAATCAAGCTCCTACACCATCTCACATCCCTGTATGTAGCTTTGCCAGACACAGATTCATTTAGTACTAGAGTAGGCTAAATCCATGTGTTTGGAACTAGAGTCATAAGTTTCATGTAACTTGACTTGAGAATGTCAGTTTGTTTGATTGAGGAAAAAAAACAAAACAAAACAAAACAAAAAAAACACTAGTAAAATTGAGTTGATTCAGATGCTCAAGAGATCATAAACTTGATGCCCCAACACTTATTTGCCACCTTAGCCCTGCCTCTCGCCCACTCTTGAGGGAGAGAGGAAGGCCAGCTTCCTGTACCGAACCAGTTTCTATGGTAACGACAGGAAGCAGAGTTGGAAACAACTGTGGCCTCAAGTTCCTGCTTGAAGTGTCAGTTTTAGCATGAGGGCAGCAGTCATTAAAAATGCAAAATGAGAACCACCATGAGATTATTTGGGGCTCACACCTTTCGTGTTTAAACCCATCAAGTTCAAATGCTAGGCAAATGCTAGGCAAATGCTAGGCTTATGAATGTAAATGTCGATGTATATGTCAGTATAATAAATGATTATCAAACATTTCACGTCATTCTGTTCAGGAAACGTATGACTCAAGTAGTTGCAAAAGTGCTTGTATAGTGCCGAGAAAGATCAAATTTAAGGCAGACTAAAACTTACTCGATCTCTGCCGTAGCGACGCAAAAGTTTGTAGGGCCACACCAGTAAGTTCCTCTTAGTCTTAGGCTCCTTCAGTATCAGACTTTCTCCATCTGCTTTAAGCCAGTAATTACCCAACAGACCACAACGTTCAGATGCTTCTGTTCTTTGGACACTCACCCAGAATTCATTGACTGTAACATAAGAGAGACAGACAGAACGTACAACATTAAGGAAACATTAGGGAGTGCAGTTTTTGGTCATAGGGCAGTTTATTTACTTCCATGTAATAGTAATATGAATGGAAATAAACATATTCCAACACATGTAAAAGAAATGATTGTGGCAAACTACCCAAAATAAGCCACAAAACAACAATGTATGGATATTTACATATATAAATAGATAGATAGATAGATAGATAGATAGATATGTGCATACATAGCTTTTGATTACGTGGAGATATTTCAGTGAACACAGGGGTTAAGGGTAGTTCAAAAACAACATTCTTTCATGTTTCATTTGAAGGTCAACAGACAACCATGCCTTTTCTGCACGCCCATATGTTACGTGTATAACCAGGATGTTTATTTGATACAGCTGAGCCAGTGGGTCATTCTGGTGTATTGCAGACCCACCGAGCTCAGCTCCGATCTGCCAGCTTATCAGGACCTGCAGATGCTCACAGTTGTTATCAGTGGCTTCACTTCAGAGAGGTTCCTAAAATCCCCACAGGCCAGTGGAAAATTAAACGTCTGTAAAACCGGCAGTTATTGCTGCAGAGCAGCCAACGTGTGAAGGTGTCACTTCACATGGCTGGTTGGTGTTGCTGAATTGCAGATGTGTTTAATAAGAACTGCATAAATACACCCACCACAGTGCATATTATGCTCACACACACTTCTGCAGTGAAGACATGGAGTAACTGTGCCAAGACTGCAAAGTCACAAGCCTCTTAATGTTAGTGCTCACTCACAAGCATTCACAGCTCTTTAAGGAAGTTGCTGGTGCTCTTATGAGAAACAGAAGTGTTCATGACCTCCATTTCCCTAGAAACATTTGGATTTTGGATGAGAATTCACGGAGAGATGTACTGCTTCCTTTATGTTTTCACAAATACAAGTATCTCTGTGTTTATATACACCATGTGGCCAAATATATGTGGACACCTCTCCTAATTACTGAGTCCAGGCATTTAAGTCAGTCCTATGCTAACAGGTGTATAAAATCAAGGACTAGCCATGCACTCTCCACAGACAAAAATTGGAAGAGCAGTGGGACTCACTGAAGAGCTCAGTGACTTTAAACATGGCCGGGTCATAGGATCCCACAAGTCAGTTTGTGAAAATTTAGATTGTAAAATGGAAGCAACGACAGCAGGCCACCAAAAGTGTACAATAACAGTACATAAGGAGCTTCATGAAACGGTTTCTATGGCTGAGCAGTTGCACACAAGCCTAAGATCACTATGGGCAATGCCAAGCATCAGCTTGAATGATGTAAAGCATGCTGCCACTGGACTCTGGAGCAGTGGATATGTTCTCTGGACTGTTGAATCGCACTTGACTATCTGTCATTCTGATGGATGAAATTGGGTTTGGCAGAGGCCTGGAGAACGCTACCCAATGGAAGCGTTCTCCAACAGTAAACAGTAAAGTTTGTACCAACAGTAAAGTTTGGCGGAGGAGGGATAATGGGCTGGGGCTGGTTTTCCAGAGTTTGTGGTCAGCCCCTTAGTTCTGGTAAGGCTGACACAACAGCATGCAAATTTCACACAATTATATGCCTCCAGCTTTTGGCAACAGTTTTGGGGACGACCTTTTCATGTTCCACCATAACTGTGCTCTTGTGGACAAAGTGAGTCCATTAAGCTTGATGAGTTTGATGTGGAGGCAAATCAGTGGCCTGCACAGAGCCCTGATCCCAACCCAAATGGACACCTTTGGGATGAATTGGAACGTCAATCAGGCCTCATGACTTTTACTTCTTTGGCCTAATCTAGTGTAAAGCCTTCCCAAAAGTGTGGAGGCTGTTATATATTAATGCCCATGGTTTTGGAATGGGATGTACAAGAAGTTCATATAGTTGTAATAGTCAGTTGTCCATTTACTTTTTCCATATAGTGGATCTCTCTCTTACTTGGACATTTGAATATAGTGGATTGCTATGTGGAAGGAGGGGTTGGGGCTAAATGCCTGAGACTTTCTGTGCAGCGCCTTTGTTTTGCTTAGTAACATTTTTTCTCTTTAACTCAATCACTTTTAACTGCTGTAATAGCAGGAATGGTATGCAATGGAGCATGCCCTTCTGTGTGTGTGTGTGTGTGTGTGTGTGTGTGTGTGTGTGTGTGTGTGTGTGTGTGTGTGTGTGTGCGTGTGTGTGT
>JBBIGA010000011.1:8911207-8930805 GCA_037576975.1 Alestes dentex
GATCAAATTCCCTGACTTTCCCTGTCTGGAAATGCCTTTACTGAAATTCCCTGATATTCCAGAAATTCCCTGACCCGCGGGAACCCTGTTTGTAGAACTTGCAACACACCTTGCTACAAGTACATGTTATCTTATTATCTAGGGGCAAATATGGTGTTAGTCCTCACTTTGCTCACTTTACTTCACTCTTCAGTATAGACTTTTCACTAGTTTTTGGAACACGGCTACAGTTTTGTTTTTTTTAAATATATACACTATTGACCCCAAAGGAAATTGCTTGAATCCTCTGCCTTTACCCTGTTCACCTGACTGAATTAGGAATTAGGCAGCTCATCACTAATGGACCTAGTTTTAAGAACATGGGGCACTGGTGAAACAGAAAAAGACTTTCGGCAACATGCTGCCAAGTAGCAGACAATTCTCCGATCTCACCACACAGAAATGTCCTTCACTAAGACTAAAGAACCCAAACTATTAAAACAGGCCATTATCTCTCCTCATCCAAACTCATCCAGGCATTTTAGCAGGTTCTACTATTGCAAAATCCCTTTTGTCCATCAGACTGCCAGATGGTGATCACTCCAAACCTGGCAGTGTGCCTTACACCCCTCCAGCTGATGCTTGGCATTGCACATGGTGATCTTAGGGTGTATTCACAGCTACCTTAATTAGTAGGGATCAATCAAACACTTCACTCAGACTCAAGTGCATACTAAACATTTAACATATTCTTTACTGACCGTGTTCTTTCAGTATGACTCGTTGCTAATAAAGGCAGACAAACAATACATTAATGGCAAAGAAATGTGTTTGACTTCGGCACAAGTACTGTGAAACATCAGCAGTCTGACATTCAATCAAAGAAGCAAAGCGCAAGTAAGGTTTAGTTGTGTTGCTTCACTCTAATGGAGGTGAACACAAAAGCAGCAGATCACTTATCTCTACCAAACTTCTGATCAGTCAACAAATACCCATGCATGTAATCTGGGATCCTTTAGCCATTGCAATGTCAAACTAACCAGTCAGCCAACTAACTAGGTGTGAAAAGCACCTACAGCACTTACAGTTGATTGTGGCAGCTCTAACTAATCTGATGAACTAATCAGATCAGTGACTTGTTGAGAGTTATTAAGCTCTTCAGTATGACCCATTCTACTATGAGTGTTTGCCTATGGAAATTCTAAGGGTTGTTTTACCATTCCATAGTACCATTACCATAAAATGCTTAAACTAATTAAACGTTGTCCCCACATAACATTGGCCATGTAGTTCATCTGGTAACAGAATGGTTTACCACATAAAACAGCTTTATTAAAATCATATTGAAGCATGCAACTGTGGGCTGGAGGGGGAATGTGATTTACATTCTCTGTGGTTTGACTGATTATGGCCAAATACTGTATGTGGAATTTAGAGTTGCTGCTTTTTAAAAATCAGTGATAATCTGTGAAAGAATCCCTCTCCTGTGTAATAACTATCCATTTCCTTTTAAATAAATGTATAATTCAATATTTCCCTGAATATACCATTTATCAGACCATTATTAAGTTACAAATAAACCTCCTGTGTCAGTGTTTCCTGGGAGTTACTGCCTTATACTAAAAAATGGCTCACAATCCTCATTAGCTTGTCCTAAAGGAAATATCTTTCACACTTTTGTAAATGTAAATCACACAGAAAACACACTTAGGTTTTATGGATTCAAGCTGTTCTTTAAAACAGACTGAAGCACCCAGCAATGCACCTACCTTTCAAATCCCAAATTTTATGAGTATAATGCACAAAGCATAATTTCAAAACTAAAATATAAAAATAATCCATGGAAAAACTAAACTAAAGCTTGAAGCAATAAGCATATTAATATCACAGTGTACCATTACAGCCAATGTAACACCCCAAACTAGGCCCTCTTACGTTCTCTTACCTCTTTCTGCAGTTGTACCAGGGAACATGCTGGTAACTGCTGCATCAAAATCTGCATCAAGAACTGCTTTACTGGCATTAAACAGGCATCCACAGTTAAGTAATGAAGTTACTGGTCAACGTATAAACGCAAAAACATTATCCGCCATGGTGGCTGATGTTTCTATGATACGCCACGTCATGCAAGCCTAAAGGATCTCCATATGGTCCACTGTCTAGGGCTCAAAAGAAACAAATCCGTTACATTTTGTCAGAACAAATAAGGCAGTGATTTCACAACACAGTTCCGCTCCGCATAAGATCTCACTGTCCATTACAATGGGAAAGGGAACTATACAGTGTTCTGCAGCATCCCTAACCAACACACAGCATCCCACCCACCACTAGCTGGCACACTGCCAACTAATGCAAACGTGTTCAAACAGACGTCTTACAAATGGGCACCATACACGTTCAAATCTGGAATCCATGTTTGTGTTCAGACAAATGATCGCTCCAGCAACAGATCAGTAAACACTGTCTCTCTATTTCCACACAGTTGGAGGGCAAGTGGTCACGGCCTCAGAGACACACACACAGGCCCAAGATGAATCTCGAAGCAAGTGTTGCTTTAGGATCAGATCCCCTTTCAAAATAGAGCCGCATTCATCATGATACCGAAGGCAAGAACTTATCCGAAATCAATTTGAAGCATGCAGCTGAAACTGCGCCAGTATCCTGAGGGGCATCTCAGCTGCCAGACCCAGAGAAAGACAAGTCTTCAATGGGGAATGAGGAATCTCCACTGCTCAGTGCCTTAGAGGCAGACAAATGTCTCCGAGACGGAAAGTATAGAGCTGCCGGGCGTCTACCATAAAGTGGAACAACAGCGTCCTTTTTTTTGGATGCTGCTTCCATGGATCTACACAAGCAATGGGCTAACTGAGTATAGGCCATGTCATACTATGTAACATGTAATACTATTCCAAATTCATAAAATCATCTTTGTATGGTAGTGGCAGTGTCACTAATCTGCCTTTCTTGTCTTCAGAAAATCCTGTGGGTTTTGTGACCAAGAACAGCCTACTTTGAGAGGAAGGGCCAATTTGACCAACATACAAATTGACCCACCGCAGATATTTATTTTGTCCAACATTTAGAGGCAGAGGATTGTTAAACAGACTTCAAACTAAACTCTTGAAAAACTTGATGCCACAAATCTTAAATATTTCCATCCGGAAACAGGGAGTCACAGATGAGTTGCTTTTTATGTAGGCTACTGTTTGTTCCTTAAAGGAAAAAAATGAGTAATTTTAGTAATTTGAGCCGTCTGTTTTTTTTTTTTAATATATACACACACCGGTGACCTGTTGTGTTTCTCTGCCTTTCACTATGAGCGCTAGGACAAGCCTGGTTGGGATAAACAGCTTATATATTGAAAGAGTAGTTCTTTTTATTTCATGTTTAGTCGACCACAATATTACTCAAAATGCCCATCTGTTAACCACCAAAGACACCAAGAACCTCCTCTAAAAGCTTCTACCAGTATTAGGTAAGATTTTACAAAGTGTTCCTTAAACCGGTCTTCGCCATGATGCTAGGTTACTTAAACTACGGTTTTATCTCTTTTGCATATTAACATGTGCTTATTCCATTTTCTAAGGGTCAGCAGATGTAGCTGAGGTTAATAACAGTCACTGCTGAATGAGGCAGTCAGTCTGATTCATTCATCCACTCGCATTCCATCTGAAACAAATATTCTATTTAAACCACAATAATTTGTGCCACTGTAGCAGCTTGAAGCGGAGCAGGTAAAGAAAAGATAATATAGGGCATGTTCATATACAGACCAATCATGCAGATATTGTTGAGTCCCAGACAAATGCAGCTCTCAATCATCCTATCTGCATATAATTACACTGATTGTGTGGTCAGAGAAAAGATCTGGCTATTTTTAGAGAGCACAGGAACGACTGTAGACTTGAGGAATATTAGCTTTAAAGGCTTACAGCACAGCACCATCAAAGGGGTCCACGACTCCTTCCTTGGGATGGAGATGCAGGTCACCGTGTATTGGCAAACAACAATTCAGGCATAACCCAGAGGTTATGGTGAGAGTGATTCAGAACATTGAAATGTTTGAGATCACTTTGCACAGTACAGCTTGTGTGCCTGAACATGCCAGGCTGATCTTTAAAACATGTCCACAGAAAATCTGTGACTCAGCTTCCCACGGACACTGCTTGAAGATCGGCCGCCGCTTTAAGGATCGGATGTGTGAGGATGACCTATTTCCACACGTGGGGTTAAGCCATGTGAGCTTGCGTTAATCACTTTGCCGGTGCTATTACCAGACTTCAGCGAGACATTGGGTTACTTTGTTGGGGGGCACCCTTTGTTTTCCTACCTTCACACACCATGATTGTCACTACGCCAGCATGAGCTAAAAGGTGTGGTTCTGAGCGCTGATTATATCCTTGCCTGTAACAGCACAGCAGCAAGCATGGAGCAGGACAGGCAAAACAGCAAATCAAGGCAAATCACTACCAATATTAAAGTAAAAACAGTGTCTATCAGATCCAGGTACCACAAAAACAAGCAACAGACATTTATGATTAACTTTGATTACTTTAGATCAGTGTCCCTCTGTTGACCCAGTGCTGTACAATATATTCTTTGTTAATCATTACCACAATGGCCTTTCCAAGTAGGGCACCGCTTAAGGCAGAGATGTGCAATTTATCACACTATCAGGTTATGGAATGATTTGTTGTCCTATTTGAGGACACTGGACAATCCTGTCCCTGATTAAACTGTCCCTGCTGGATCAGATTTTGCTCAAAAGCATGTCATTCTGTCTTTAATCGTGTAACATTATGCATGTAAATCCCAGCAAGTCACACTTTAGACAGTTCTGTATTATCACTGCATTCAGTTTTAAAAACAGGCTTACCTACATTCCTGATATGCAAAAACCAATAGCCAATAGTTACCTGAGTGCGTGGTAATTATTTGTTTACAGTTAACTGCTGGAACAGGAGAAGAGGAAACGTAAGCATTCCACCACTAAATAATGCCTTGCGCATTACCTGGTTTGCGCACGACACACACTGCTAGTTTAAAGTCAGACTGCCAGTTGTAGCACAGCGTCTGCCAGTGGAACTTTTGGCCATTAACAATCCGCTTGTCCCTGCCAAGAATCTCGCTCTGTCTGTGCCTGTCCAGAACCATCGATGGGTGACAGACATGCAGGGGATTGGGGGGGGGAGTAATGGAAACCAAGTGGTCGTACACTCCTCACCTTTCTGCCTTCATCAGAGACGGATCTGTGTCCAAACGGATCTGTGTCCAAACGTGTGCCGAGAACAGCCTGTTCCCTCATTCAGTAATCTGTTCATCCGGCCCTTACACTGAAATGTGGAATAAGGCTCAAGAAAGCTCTCTAATCAATCCTAGTACGTTTGACCCCATTCGATGTTTAATGTCTAAAGAAATAATTGACCTTTTTTTGCTACATAATAAATAATTTAATTGGGACAAACTGGGCGAACACAAAATTAACATGATGACATGTTTTCACAGCGTGTCCTGTACAAACTTAGGAATCTGATCTTTGGGGTTAGTTTGACTCCAGGCGGTTTTAGCTGCATAAAACATAACACCACACTCGTTGGTTTTGGATGATATTAAGAGTTATACGGAATTTCATAATCTTCCTTCTGCTTTAGGGCCAAAATAATCATACCTACAATACAAACTTGGGTACTTCAACGATGCTCTGAAGGTTTAAATTGCTGGGATCAAAGTGTTTATGATTTTACAATTGTGTTAGGATAGGTAAGTGACTGAGGCTAGAGTGTGTTTTGACTAACACCAAAATACAGGTTACATCACTGTCGAAGGAATGGATCTGTGTCAAAACTCAAGGACCACCTGTACAAGGTACTTATATCGGCCACCTTCATGGTGTTATTAGATTGCAGAACCACACAGAGATGGGCTCCTTACAAATAGCTAATCTATTTTAGAACACCAACAGTCACAGCAAACAGGGGAAAAGTAGGTATAAGTAGTGTGAATTACATGGGCCTGAACTGGGTATACACTATATCAACAGGGACTTTAATGACACTGCATTCAAATGCATATACTTTAATATGTAGTTGGTCCCCCTTTGCAGCCATACCAGCTTCCACTCTTCTTGGAAGGCTTCACACAAGATTCTGGAGTGTTTTTGTGGGAAATTACATCCAATAGCTTTTATGAGGTCAGACACTGATGTTGGACGAGGAGTCCTGGTCATCCCAAAGGTGTTGGATGGGGTTGAAGTCAGGGCTCTGTGTGGGCCAATCAAGGTCTTCCACACCAAACTCATCGAACTATGTCTTTATGGACCTTACTTTGAGCACTGTGGGGCACAGTCATGCTGGAATAGAAAAGGGCCTTCCCCAAACTGTGCCCACAAAGTTGGACACATGGCGTTGACCAAAATGTTTGGGAATGCTGAAGTAGTAAGGGGCCTAGCCCAAACCCTGGAAAACAGGTGTGTCCCAATACTTGTGTCCATGTAGTGTATCTACAGGTCTAGCTACAGTAACACCACAGACAAGAGCAAGCTGGAGGCAGAAGTTCGCTTAGATGATGTGATTCCACTGGAGTGAGGGGGGCTTCCCACAGCACGGTAAACACTGCAGGGCCTAGTTTCAGGCAACACTGTTTACACCGTGTGCGTCCCCCTCATTCTGATCACCTTATGTAACAAAGGAAACAGCATTTCCCCATATCTCCAGACGTGGGCCATGAAAAACAGGGACGAAGGGGTGAAGAGCGTGTCGACAGTACTGTAGGTGGACAATGAGAGGAGGGCTCTCCTGAAGAAGAAGAAGAAGAAAAAGAAGAAGAAGAAAATAAAACACAGGGACCAGAGACAAGAGGAGCACAGAGGCCCAGCATGAAGAGCAGAGGCTGGAGATCCGGACAGGACCATGAAAATGTCTCTGACGTCCCCAATCATGTGGGCTTTCCTCTCGCAATCGACTCATCCAAACATGGCGCAGTTATAAAAACACGCACGATGTGGTGCCCAGTCTCACCAAAACAAAGCAAAACAAAGAGCACGCTGCCTGATGTCTCTCTCCCAGGCGTTTTCACACACCAAGGCCACTGCTGCCGTTATGTAAGACAGCTCTTTGTTTGAAAAAACCCTAAAACAACTGTACACGACCAGCCCTGAACAATAAAACCCCCAGTTCAATCATAAAACAACGGCAAAGGGGGCGTCACGCACTTTATCCTCCCTACAATGAAGCAGTGAAGGTTAAACTGACAAAAGGTCGAGGGAGATGGACAAAAACCGTCTCTTTGACTATAAAACAGCCCAGAGAGTTTAGCCAAACAGGTTTATCAAATCAAACACCACCAGTAACGGGCCCATGGTAATAGTTGGCTGAGTGTTGAGAGTTGTGCACTTTTATTGCACTGTCTCTGAATCTAACCTTAACACTCAATTAATAATATCAGACAAATACAACCCTGTTTGATTTTAAAAAGTGCACTCATGTTCTTTGGATTCCTTGTTTTGTTTTTGTTGTTTTACAGTGAGTAATGATGGAAAGCAGACAGATCTAGAGTTAGAGACTAGGGTCCAAGCATGCAAAATGCACGTCGAATAGGGTCAAAGCATGAAAAATGTGGCCCGACAGGATTGCAAACAAAACGGAAAATGTTTCAGACGATATACCTGGCATGTTGGTCTCCTCAGTCAGATTTCACCTCCACAATAATAAGAGTCCAGCAATAAACGCGAAGCAGTAATTCCTTTACTCTCAGTAAGACCAGCGGGGCTAAGAGCTTCAGCTAAATACACTCAGGAGCAGGGTGGTCACGTGGTCCGGGCTTAAACAAACACCCCCGCGCATGCGCAGAAATACACCTCGAAATCAAAACAACAACGGCGGGGGAGTCACTGTTTTAATGATGGGACGCTCAGGTCCAGTTTTATCACTTAAATCTCAAATATTGGCCCATTTTCGAATGTAATTTCTGTCCAATTTACAAAAAAGCCGAAGCAAGGGTTGATATGGTGCTCATTTTTTCCCCTGCCTTAGTTCTAAAAACAACACTGAGCTGATGGATATTTCACAAAAACTACTATTTAGTAGAAAAACAAATAGTCTCTTATTTGAAAAACAAACGATATAACCTTATTTATGTGTTTTAAGTGTTAAACGCAGGTGATTTAACTTTAACACTGATATTAGGGGGTATTTAATCAAAAATCTACCATTTAGCAGAGAAACAAATAGCCTCTAAATCTGAAAAGCAAAGGATATAAGCATTTATGTGGTCAGGCACTGATGCTGGATGAGAAGACCTGGCTCGCAATCTCCGTTCCAGTTCATCCCAAAGGTGTTGCAGGGCTCTGTGCAGGCCAGTCAAGCTCATCCAACCATGACTTTATGGACTTTGCTTTAGGCACTGGGGCACAGTCATGCTGGAATAGAAAAGGGCCTTCCCCAAAAACCACAAACCATGGCGTTGTATGAAATGTCTTTGTATGCTGCAGCATCACAGTCAGATGTGTCTAGATGAATAGATAAAACCTTCTTTACGTGTTTCAAGGGCTCAACACAATTTATTTACAACATTAACACTGACCTGACTGATATTTCACAAAAAAACTACAATTTAGTTGAGAAACTAAACAGCCTCTTGATTAAAAAAAAAAAAAAACTATCTATATATATATATATATATACATATATATATATATATATATATATATACATAACCTTCTTTACGTGATACTGCGTTTGCTTACCTCTGCCTATGAGCTCCAAAATAAAATCTGTGAACAGACTTGCTGGAGCAAAAGCAGACAAAACAGCTGTTCAGAATGTTGGGCTGGGTTCCTTTTTGTTGGTGTTTTGAAGTACACTATATGGACAAAATTACTGGGACACCTGACCACTACACCAATATTAAAATACATAAGACTTTATGGAGTTGGTCCCCACTTAGCAGCTGTAACGGCTTCCATTGTTCTTGGAAGGCTTTCCACAAGATTTTGGAGTTTCTGTGGGAACTTTGTGCACATTCCTTCTGTAGAGCATTTATGAGGTCAGGCATTGATGTCAGACATCTCTCCATCTCCGTTCCAATTCATCCACAAACTGTTGGATGGGGTTGAGGTCAGGCCTCTGTGTGGGTCAGTCAAGTTCTTCCACACCAAACTCATCCAAACTCATCCTTGCTTTGTTCACTGGGACACAGTCATGCTGGAATAGAAAAGGTTCTTCCACAAACTGTGTCTACAAAGTTGGAAGCATGGCATTGTCCAAAATGTCTTGGTGTACTGAAGTCTTAAGATTGCCTTTTACCGGAAGGAAGGGGCCTAGCCCAAACCCTGAACAACAGGTTTGTCTTAATACTTTTGTCCACATAGTGTAAATTCAAATGACTCGAATCATTTAACCAAAGTGAACCGAACTGATCCCTCTGTATTTCCCGCCGTTTCTTGTTCGGAATCTGTTTTCTCCGAGATCCATGCAAGAGTTTGGCAGTCTCATGATGCCACCAACCAACGTTGTGCACTGCAAAAATTAACAAATTATTCAGTTTAACCTATAGTTAACGACACGGATAATTTAATAAAGTGATTTCATTCTAGTGAAATAACTGTAAACGTTGTGTAGGAGTAGAGACTTAATGTAGCAGCTGCGCCACCTGTCGGCGGTATCCTACTGTGTCTGGACAGAGCATAAGTGTAAAATGTCCATTTATCATCCGTGAACTGTACACAGTGTGAACAGCATTAAATTCTTTCTTTCATTAAACTCATTCACCAAGTGAGGCAGCAAGCAGCCAGGAACACAGCACCCGGGAAGCAGTGTGTGGGAACGGTACTATGTTCAAGAGTACCTCAGTGGTGCCACTGGCAGTCCTGGGATTCGAACTCACAACCTTCTGATCACAGGGGCAACTCCCTGACCTCCAGGCTCCCAACTGCCCAGAACACTTTAAAGCTTAATCGAGGTGAACTGCTTTTTAGGATGCTATCTGCATGCCATAATCCTTGAAAAATATCTGCCTGTTTATTTAGGGCAAGGCAGAAGCAAAGCAGACTTGTCTGTTTGATCCAGACAAGTGTAAATCACTCACTGGAGCAGCACTCATACAGAAGTAGACAAACTAACAAGTCGAGTCTAAAGCGCATTAAAACAAACAGATTTTTGTGGTAAACCATTACAAATGATCTGAGTAATTAATAGTGACCATAAAGTCTACTAACTAGGAATCCTCACTGTCTTCACACTATATGGGACAAAAGTATTGGGATGCCCAATTTTTTTCAGTGTTTGGACTAGACCTCTTACTTCCAGTGAAGGGCAATCTTAATGCTTCAACATAGCAAGGCATTTTGGACAACACCATGCTTCCAACTTTGTGGACACAGTTTCGGGAAGAACCTTTTCTATTCTAGCATCCTGCACAGAGCCCTAACCTCAACCCCGTGGAACACCTTTGGGATGAACTGGAATTGTGATAGTGAAACAGGCCTTCTCATCCAGCATCAGCGCCTGACCTCATAAATGCTCTACAGAATGAATGGGCACAATTTCCCACAGAAACCCCAAAATCTTGTGGAAAGCCTTTCAAGAAGAGTGGAAGCTGTTATAGCTGCAAAGAGGGGAGCAACTCCATATTAAAGTCTACGTATTTGAATGCATATCATTAAAGTCCCTCTTGGTGTAATGCTCAGGCGTCCCAATATTTTTTTGTTCATATAGTGTGTATTCTTAAAATCAAGAGATAAGAAAGAACTTTTTTTTTATCCTGAGGGAAATTCTTGGGTCAGTACCATGCTCAGTGCAACAAGAAAGAATGAAAGATAATAAGCAATAGAAAAAAAAAAACATAGAAAGACAAACAGTAAAGAATAATATAATGTTAAAGACATTTTCATAGTTGGACATTCTACAGTCCACCAGTTTTGAAAAGTCACCAGATTCTGGTGCTTTTCCTGGTGCTTTTTAATGGTGTCCAATAGTTTAGTGTTTTGTGTTTTCCTGAATGTAAAGGAGCCTAATGGTTAAACAAGCAACCTGTGGCTAGTTTCGAAGCACCTGTTGGTTTTTTACTGGGATCTAAAGGTATTCGAGAGACAGCTAGTGGTCTGTAATGGGAACCATTAAGCCAATTACCATAAGAAGCGAAAGTGTCAGTTTTTTACAGTCTATGCAACAGTTCTGTTAGCCCCCACCTCATGTTAGATCATGTTAAAAATGATTGCTCAACAGCCCAGTTCAACACTCCAGCTGGCCACCAAGGGGCGCAGTGTGTACAGTAGCTATCAGACACGGGCAGGATCCCTCACAGAGCTTTTTACAGCCCTGGGCAAAAATGACGGATTTATCATTTAGTGAGGAGGAACTAATGATGAAAGCACTCAGTGAGGAGGAAAAAACACAATTAGTACTTTGTCGCTCCTCCTCGGCCCTGAATTGTCTGAGGTGTAGACTCCACTAATGAAAAACAATATCATTCATATCAAGCTGGTTCCTGCTTTCCCAATTAGCAGCTGACACAGTGGCTATGCAGGATGGAGCCTTGTCATGGACCACACTTTAATGTCTCTGGTCTACTCGGTGTTTCTGTCTTGTAACCTCACCGTTTTGTTTATACTGTACAAAGTTTACACATATCTGACTAAAAAAACAAACAGCATCTTTCACCACACCCCATACTTGCTTTTCTTTCTTGAGGTACTTCTACAACTCCATCTATTTTTTCAACTAACAACTCTCTTCTTGGGGTCATGTTTTCTTTGAGTCCAACAGCTCTGTAAGAACTTTCTTTTAATGACAGACTAATTTGCATTCTTAGACAATATTTGTTTTAGAAATGCAAATTAGAGATAATTCTGTATTTTTCATATTTGTTGCTCTATTTGATTAAAAAAAAAAAAAAAAACGTCCCATTAATTAAAATGATGTAATTTTACTTTGCTTGGGGTAAGGTGGTAATTAAGCAACACACACACTGAAAGTCTTGAAGATTCAGTGAAAGGAGAAGTCTAGACCTGGCCGATGTCCAACACTGGTGATTTTTCTGCTCAGACACACCTGGTTCAGCTCATCTTTTAATTGCCACGTCTGTGTGGGGGAATTACCAAACTGCGCTGGACGCTGGCTTTCCAGGACTGAAGTTGTGCACTCCTGATCTGAAAAATGAGGCTGGAGCCCTTCAAAATTTTAACTCAAGTTTGGGAGCCTTCCTGATTGATCCTTTGAGAGAGTTATTCATGATTGTATTACTGACAGTGTGTTAGAGGTGTACTGAGGCAGCGTCCCATTAGATCCACTTGTCATTTGACCCCTGATGAATGACCAAACTTTGAGATTTAACTCTGAAGTTTGTGGCGTCTAAGTGGAGTCTGCTGTGAATGAAAGCTCAGATGTAAGCGTTGCACAGCGTTCTTGCTGTTCTCCAGTGGCGTAGAAAGACAGGGTTTATGATTTGTGCTGATTTATTTCGTTTCTGCCAAGGGGGCCCAAAGCGCTCCCCTGTAAAAGTGGTCAGTTTCATAATCTTTGCATGGACCCCCTCTCTTCTCCCCTTCCTCTTTACAGCCCTGTTCCAGACTGGGGAGCTTTGAGGGGGTTTAGGGGAAGTTGGCGTTGACTCATAAGTGCTATTTTTCATTCTTGGTGAGATTTGTGTATGTGTGTGTGTGTGTGTGTGTGTGTGTGTGTATGTGTGCATACATTTACACACATGCTGTAACCCCAACCCCCCCCCCCCCACACACACACACCCCCAACCACACAAAACACTCAGTACAAAACCTCATGCCCATATATTCTCAACCAACACTTCCAGAAAACACAATAGCCACCACATATTTCTGAACACAGGCGCATTCGCATAAAGATAAATTGCATTTGATCAGTCAACAACACCAGATTGGGGGAAGGGGAGAAAGGAGGCCCCAGGCAGTCCAAGGCGGTGAGCCAACAACTCTCCACCACCAGTCCTGCAATCATGAGCTCCCTCGCTGCATATGGATGGCAGTAAGAACACTGGCACTGCTCAAAGGATGGAGCTTATGGACCTGAATAAAGTTTGTCCCAGTAGCACACTTTTGACTACTACAGGCTAAATATATAGGCTAAATATAAAGGCTTGCCTGGGTTCTGGGTTACACACAGAAAAATATTCTTAACTCCAGTTTTCAGTCTTTTTATTAATACAATGTGAAAGATATTCAGTAACTCATTTCAACATGGCATCGTGTTCCAAATGGAAGATGAACTGTTAGACAGGGACATAACATATATCCGAACATTCATCTGTGCTTAAAACAAGTACTAAGTTGAGGTAGACTTTAAACCTAAGCTCTTATTAAAACATTTAAATGTAAGTTAATGCAACAAAACTTCTAGGCCCTTTCTCACCACGAAAGATACACAGATTCTCGTCCAGTCTCTGGTCATCTCCAAACTGGACTAGTGCAACTCTCTGCTGGCTGGACTTCCACAGAAGGTAACTAAACCACTTCAGCTGATTCAGAATGCAGCCACAAGGTTAGTCTTCAACGTTCCTAAGTTCACTCACACCACACTTCACTGGCTCCCTGTGGCTGCTCGTGTTAAGTTCAAGTGCTTAACACTTGTTTTGAAGGCCAAGAATGGACTTGCACCACCATACATAACAGCACTGATCAAACAATGTATCTCTTCTTGTCCTCTCAGGGCTTCAAGCACGGCTCGTCTTGAGCCTCCGCTGCTCAAAAGAAGAGGGAGACACGCGTCAAGACTCTTATCAGTCTCGGCCCCCCAGTGGTGGAACGAACTCCCTCTTCCTATCAGATCTGCGGAGTCCCTCGCTGTCCTCAAGCGTCGCCTGAAGACCCACCTCTTCAAGGAGCACCTTGGGGACTGACTATGTCTCTAATTTCGCTTGCTTACTTCTCAGTAACAACAAAAGAAAAAAAAAACCTTATCCCCATCCCTTCCTTACTTTGTCTTAACTTCTGACTTTCTTTGACAGGTGTTGTTTAGGTATCATTTGACAGGTGTTGTTTAGGTGTACCGAGCGTGCAGTAACTTGGTTGAATGGTGGACGTCAAAACTTAAGTTTAGCTTTACAGGTCTGAGATACAGATGTGGACTACTTGAGCACCGATGTACGTCGCTCTGGATAAGAGTGTCAGCTAAATGCCATAAATGTAAATGTAAATTTTGGAGCATGTCTATTGGTCCATTTGACATGTTCCAAAATGACCTAATATTTTGTAGCATTAACTTGTATTTAAATATTTTCTTGTGTTCTTTGGTCTTATGTTTTATTTTGACATTGATATATTGCACAATAAAACTATTCACCTGTTTGTTTTCCATGTGATGGTGGGCATGTCTTTCTCCATATGATTCAACGTGACAGGAAACAACAACGAGGTGAAAGTACTGTTTAGTACAATGTACTACTACAAAATCACTGAACTTCAAATGCATGATTTAACACTTACCTGAACAGTAAATTTGAGGTGGAACAGGTTTGTGTGTGTGTGCGTGCATGTACATGTGGGATGGTGGTCGCACCTCTTTCACAGGGGGGAGATTTGTCACAGGAAGGGCAGAGGTGGAAACCAAGAGACACGCAACACACATCGCATATAGGACAAGCACGCATTCATATATGATCGCAGACATACAATACATGCATGCCTGTCCAGGAAGGATCAAATCAGTAATGAAGTGGACCTCTAGACAACTGACTTTCCTGTAAATGTGTTCCCACCCTCACCTAGACACACACCCGTGCAAATGCACATCAGAACCTTGTAAAAGATTTGTTCTTTTTTTATTTCTTTTTTCTACTCCGTGAGCTAGCAGGATGGCCGATCTTCAGGAGGAAAGTTGACCACTTTACTAGAAGAATTAGTCTTTGTTTCTGAAACTGCAGCGTGAAAGATAAGACTAGCTGTGTGGATGTGTGTGTTTAACAGTGGCACAATGAGGAAAGTCTGGCTAGTGTGTGGGGTGGCTGCCATTGAAAGTAGTAGCAAAAACAAAAACAGCCTCCCAGTTCTCATACACAGAGGAGAACATGTTCCAGACAGCTGTAGTTCTATCATGGGCGTCGACCCTCCAATAGCGGAAGGGCGGCACGCGATACAGGAAGGGTTTCGGGCGCGCTTGGGGTCAGTGCCAAAACACTTCCTGGCTTGGCGATACAACCCGAGTTGAGTAGGGGTCTATGTGGAGCAATTCCTGTCAGCTGACTCACCGGCTTCCTGTCTGAGCCCGAGGACGGGAGGAGTCTGAGGAGTCGGACTGTTTAGACCTGCAGATGAGGAAAACAGAATGGAGAGTAGCTTTTTGTGCGATGACTAACCGAAACACACACAGGCAGTATTTTATGACTCCCACAAGGTTAATGGCTTTTAACTATGGCCTTGATTTAAGGAGACCAGTCACTGACATATCGATGAGATGCATGCAATATGCAGTGCACTGAAAATATATTCTACATACACTATTTGTATAAATACATTATACAGGCCACAATGCAGAGGTCAGCAGAAACCAGTCAGATGTCTGTTTTGCAATAAATTCAGATTTATTTCAAAACTGAGGTTTGACTGTGGCCTTGACTTAACCAGACCAGTCACTGACATATAGATGAGATGCATGCAAAATGCAGCATATTGAAAATACATTATACATACGCTACACGTCTAAATACATTATGCAGGCTACAGTGAGGCGGTCTGTAGAAACCCATCAGACGTCTATTTTGCAGAACTTCCATCCCCTTCTCCCCCCAAAAAATCTGACTTTGTCAGAACTGAGGTTTGACAACATCTTGATTATGAATTTTGTAGAACACAATTCATATGTTGAAAGTTTATTATTATTTATTTTTTTTTTTTTTTACATCAGCACCCATGACACTAGTGATTTTATTACACTTTCACCACACCAAAAGAAAAATAAAGACCATCATTCAGTAACATTCAAACAAAACCATATGTGAGTAAGTGCTAGTTGCATATGTGTGTGTGCAAAGCAAATACAATCTCACTCAGGTGATCGACACCTGTTCATTCAGCATTTCCAACTTTTCTGTTGTGATTATACAGCTGTGTGTATGCAGCTGAACACCCGTGTCTGAACTGGAGTCACATTAAAATACCTGACCTAACTATTCAGAAGGCCTTAGAACATAAAGTGAATATTGTGGAACATAATGACAACCTATTGCATGACACTGAATTTGTATGTGTAGAATAGGTTTAACAATGGCTCTTTATGTTTACCCAACAAACAAGAGAATGAAAGAAAGAAAATGGCAGGTCTGGATGTGGTTGGAAAAGAAAGTGTAAGAGTGCAGGGTAGAAAAGCAGGGGTGCAGGGGCCCCTCACCGGGGCCTCTCACAATGCCATCAGTAATGGTTTCCAGACTCGACCAAAATAAATTGATTTGGAAATATGACAAAACCAGGAATTCACAAAGGATTTCTTGTGTAAAACATGTGTGTATGTGTGTGTGTGTGTGTGTGTGTGTGTGTGTGTGTGTGTGTGTGTGTGGTGTGTGAGTGTATAATCTTGAGAAGTCCCCCAACTCAGGTAATAGCTCCTTCCTGCACATTTCTGAGATTAAACCTATTATGCATGCAAATGTTGGTAAGGATTGTGCATGTGTGGGTGATTTTGGCATTAAAGGAATTGTAATGAAAGAATCATCTGCAGCAGAACAGAATGAATGCATTACCAGCTTATGTCTCAAATAAGATTTCAACAAGCTGATGCCAAGTACTTACAGTATATTCCACAAAGTGTATTGATCCTTTTGGTTTCCTAAAGAAGTTTTCATTGATCGATTCTTAAAAGAACATTTTTTGCATGAGTTGTGTGTGAAGAATCTTTTGAAACCGTGGCTTTTGGTACATCATATTTTAAGCGCTGGTGTACCTGCAGGTTTTTATTCCAACAAAGCAAGAGCACACTGGACCAACTGCCAGAAGACCGACTGATTAAACAACCAGGTGAGCTCCTGGTAGTTTGAAGTGAAAGCCTGCAGCCACACCAGCTCAGTGTGGACAACTTGGCTGAACACTTCTCTTTTAAAGCTGAAGGAATCCCTTCTTGAACTGTATGTCCAAGCCATGCACCACTATTTTAAAAAGCGTAAGCCTATCTATAACCTATGATGAATTCATATAGTTACTGGCAGGACAAGACTTTGTGTCTCCATGAGCATCAAGTTTCCTTTACACTGTGTAAAAATCCACGGTGAACAGACAGATAGAAATATTTTACATTATGTCATTCTGGAGATATGATTTGTTCCAACAGCAATGGGAAATAAATGTTCAGAACAACAACAGTACTCTTAGGCTGTTGCCCCAGCAGGCAGATTCCAACCTGGAGTTATGATTTATCACATTAAATGTCACTGGTGATTACCCTGCACAAACACAGCTGGTTCACATCGCCTGTTAATTTCCAGGGTTTAATGGGTTTAATTTCATACCCTGCCAGACCTCTAGACAATAACAATCAAAACAATTTGGCCGCGTGTAACTAGTAGAAAATTCAGATCGAGGAAACTCATCTGATTAGCCCTGCAGTGTGAACAAAGCCTTTTACGTGAAGAGAGTGAAGGAAGGAGGGAGTGAATGGGCAGGGATGGGAAAGTGAAGAGGGCAAAAGATGAAGGAGTGAAGAGAAAACAGGAAGAGAGCAGAGGAAGGAGAACAAGGAGGGGTAAGAACGGAGAGTAAAATGAAGCGGGTGTGGAAGGAGAGAGAAGTGGAGGGGGGTACCGATGACTTAATCAGTGTGCTGTCACTCTAAATACACTCCACCCACACACACACACACACACACACACACACACACACACACACGGTCATTGAATAAGCTCCCCAATGAAGTCACTTTCCCCTCCCTTCTCTCCTGCCTCTCTCTTTACAGGAGCCCCCAGAGCCAACTAATATGCATGTGTGTGTGTGTGTGTGTGTGAGTATGTGGCTCCCTCTCTATCACCCTTTCCTCCCTGACATTCCAGTGCAGTTGAGGGATTGAGTGCTTGGATACAGGCGCAGGAGGGAACATACGGAGAGGGTGAGAGAGGGTGAAAGAGAACTTTTTTCTGGGCTGGACTACAGTGCGGAAAAACTTTTGGAACTTTTGCCTTTTCCTAGTGCGCTCTGATTCCTCTGCTCCTTCTTTTGTCTACTCTGCTGAAATCACTAGCTGGGAATTTCATCACTCCATCGCCTCAGTAGCCACAGAAGCATCCCTGGAAGTTTTTTCCTTGGCTGCGGTGTCTGGACATTTGCAGGACTTTGAACAGACTGAGAATTCTTTGGTCAAGTAAGACCAAAGACTTGTTTCTTCAATGCAAGGGTGAGTTGTTTTTGTTTGAAGGCTTTGATTCGGGCTGAAGGATCGGATGTCCTTGGATGGTTCTTGGATGATAAAGTATGACATCACTGTGAACACACTGTGAGCACATGTACACACACGTAGAGTGAGAACATGTGTGGATAGGCTTTTACCATTTACTGGGCATTCTGTTACACATGCAAAAATAAAGGTACAAAAAGGGGGCCTTTTGGAGCGATGCCGTACAAAAATCACTTTTGTTTCTCTTCCAATAATTTTCTATTTCTCATGTATTTTTGTCAATAAAATGTGTGAATGTGATGCCATGTAAAGGTTCTAGATCCAATAAAGAGTTTTTTCACAGATAAGTTCATCCAAGCCAAGAACCATTTAGATGTCTTTGTTTGGCGTGTGTAACAAAATAAGAGTGGTTCAAAATAAGGACATCTACTGTCAGTCCAAAGTGGGTGGAGTGTTTGGACCCTGCAGTGATATATTCTTGGAGGGATTTGTTTTGGTGATTCTTAAACCTGATTTACTTTCTTGCCCTTTGTTTCGAGTTTGTTGTAGAGATGAACGGGAAAATGTGAGAGGAGTCATGAGGTGGAGCACTTCCACCAATAGCTCATAAAATTTATGTCTTCAGTGTTGTGCCATATTTAGACCCACATGCTGTTGTTGCAGGACAGGGAAACAGAGCTTTTTCATCACGCAGCAGTGAGGCTACTGCAGGTTATGTTTGAAGTGGTGAAGACTTCAGTTAGATTTATGATTTGCTGATTAGGAAGTTATATATCATAGCAAGCTTATGAGGAAAGATGGATTTGGACCTAATTAAAATCACCTCAAGACAACGTAAAGCATCGGAGACATTTCATATCAGCAATCTTTTGGCCACAGTGCCACAAGGGGTAGTGCTTATGTACTTTATTTTATGCTATTGTGTCAATAATGAGACTGGCAGAAAATATATATCTTATGAAGAAATCACTATCATTATTTTATCCTGAAAAATGTATCCCAAAAAAATATTTATTACTAGTTTATTTGTAAAAACACTATTAAATGTCTGCATTACCAGTGTATGAAGACAACACCACAGTCTTTTGGCATTTATCTACATCTCTGATATGATTGCATTCCAAGCTGTTCTGGGTAAGAGGCTCTGTAAAATGCATGAATGTAAATCCATGCATCTTTATATGTATGTAAATATATATGTTCACACACACACACACACACGCACACACACACACACACACACACACACACACACACACACACACACACACACACACA
>JBBIGA010000011.1:8930905-8954992 GCA_037576975.1 Alestes dentex
ACACACACACACACACACACACACACACACACACACACACACACACACACACACACACACACACACATGCATGCACACTCCATACATATTCCACATGTTGAAGACAGCGTCTCTGAAGTGACTGTGGTCTAGCAGGGAGACAGATATGGAATGTAATTCACTGTTGATAGAAGACAGCAAACCAGCGACTGAGCTCAGACCAGCTGGAGATTCAGATCCATTTACTCTTAAAGCCCCCCTCACCACAACCACTCATCTCCATAAGGAGTGGAAAAACATACAGAAGAGATAAAAAAAGAGATCAGATGAGCGAACTAAGAGGGAGAAATTGTGATTAGAGAATGTGAGAGAAGGGGAGGGGGGTGTCAAAGGAATTTCTTATATACTCTGCATTATACTGTTCATTAGTAATCAGTGTAGATTATCTACACATCTAAATGCTTTCACGTGATGTTCTTATTTGTACATATATATATATATATAAATTATAGTGCACAAAATCAGATGTCAGTAAGGACCTCATAGTGCTGAAAGAAGCAAGGCATTCTAATTACAGAGCTGTGCAGTTCCGTTTTTCATATCAGACGCCTGCTGGGGAAGACACATGCCAGCACCATGTGTTTGTGTACTTGTTAACAATTACTTTCTCTCCAGGAAAGAGAGATGAAAGCGGGAGAGAACTGTGGATTCTGAATGTAATGTGATGTTTGTGTCCTGTAGACTCTGAAGGCCCTGACACCTCCAGAATGGCAGCACTCCTGCAGCCCAACAACAACAGCCTACAGGTCCCAGGTACCATCCTGTACACCTTTATACACTTAAGCATACATAAAAGATTAATAAAGGCAAGTTTGCAGACCAGACAAATCTGTCTACTCTGTTCTGTTCAGAATTCAGAGCAATCTCTCTGTTTAGATCAGTTGTTCAGACTCATTCTAAAGAGTCAGAACATCAAAAATACATTCTAAAAATACATCCATAGCCACAACACAGACGGCATGTAGAACACCCTCTGAACTTAATTCAGGCTTTGTTTCAGTTGCTATCATATGGACTTCACAAGTGTGATCCCAGGCAAGGCCACAGCGATCAGTTGCTGATAGTCCAAGAGAGCATAATTGGCTTGGCACTCTCAGAGTGGGTGGGACGACCATGTTCATGGTGCTTCACACGATTTGGATCATGTCCATGTTAGCACTCACCATCCCAGTTTTGGTACCAATAAATTCCTAAACTAGGGCAAAAATGAAATAAAAATAATAATGATTATGCCCCTAAATTCCATTCCTAAATTCCATTCAGTCAAAGAGAGTAGAGTCAGTACATCAGTATTAGCTCACTATAAAATGCGGTTGCAATTACTGTTATTTTCAGTCTGGACATCAAAAAACTTTTGAATGAATTCCACTGGTTTGGGATGAGTGACAGTCTGAAACTAAGTGGCGTTTCAAAATCAAATGTTTGACCTTTAAATCTCTTCAGTGCTGTGTTGCTGCTGTCATGGAATTATCATGGAATTATGTGGTTGTTGCCTTCTGTTCTGTGGTCGTGGCGGACACGGGTGTGGCTCGCTCTTATCTTCTCCCCCCATCCAGGAAATGTCTGTGTGTGTGCGTGTGTGCGTGTTTGAGTCTGATAACATTCCGATCATACCCATGAGTGGGCTTTCCATCTTCTGTATGTGACTGCGTATGCGTGTGCGTCCACAATGGTTTCCTAAAAACTCATGTAGGGGTGGTTACGATGACGATAGTGTAATCATGCCAGTTGAAGGAGTCTGAGAACAGGTCATTCCCAACCCCAGCCTTTCGAGACCACTGGAATTCCGGAATTATTGGAATGCTGTGCTCAGAATTCCACCTCTGTGCTTGGTGCTGATATGGGTCTTTAGTGAGAACGTGCTGAAAGCTTTCCCAGGGTTAGGCTACATGCTGACAGTTGATGACCAGAACACTGACTGGACCTTTCTAGAGGCCTTTAGATGCTAGAGGCCAGAATAGTGTGATGGAGAAGTGTTGATTTCCTGACATGCAGGTGTGAAATGTTGTCACTGCCAACAAATACTCCATATAGAGTAAAGTGCAAATGTCTTAGGCCATCTGGGCAAATCATATAAAGTTGAATATGGACAGGGAAAAAACACCAACACGAACAGAATGAATGGAAATACTGTTAACATTATGATAATACATAATGATAATACATGATTGAAAGTGTCCTGGTGTTAGATTAAATATTTCCAGATGTCTAACTGAGGATGCTTATATTCACTGTTATTCACTGCGGCTAGTTCATCTAATCCGTCCGTCATTAAATGACCTACCTGTGCTGCTGACGGAATTGAAAAGATCCTTGCAATGCCTGGAACACACTAAGAAGTCAGGAAGCAAATGTTTATAAACATTAAATTAAAGTAAAGAACCTGCTGTTCTACATTTCAACAAGTTCACACGCTCACACGCCACACATGGCATTTCTCACGCTTCGAAATTATTAACTTTATTACCGCACAGAAATTCCTACAGCGTGTTTTACAAACGAATCAAAGGCAGACTACGCTCGGCTCTAAGAGCTCTCAGAGCCGATCCTTTGTAGTGAATCAGAAGAGCCGACTCCCATCGGGTTTGGTTCTGTTTCTTTTCTGTGGATTTGTTTGCAGTGTTCAATGGGAGCCCCCAGTATCAGCTATCAAGGCATCAAAATCTGCCACAAACACTTACAACACACAACATCACTCATAAACACACACACACACACACCGGGACAGAATAACCACCATTGTTCACAGGGCCAGTTTGGGGCTACATGCGTTTTTCCTTTTTTCTTTTTTTTAAAAATTATTTTATTTACTAAATTGAAATTATTTAATACAGCATGAATATTCTGAACAGACACTGGTCACTACAGTGTTTTTCTTTGTTATAGGATAAATAAAACCATGCATTTGATATAGTGGAATTTGTTTTTTTTTTAAGATGCTGGGTTGATGGGACACTGGGAGGGAGGGAGGCAGGGACCGCAAAGACCCCCCCACCCCCCCAATGAGACCCCCCCCCCCAAAAAAATAAAATAAAATCTCACTCCAAGCAAACTTCAAAATTTGAGAGCCCTGATCTAATCATATTTATTAGATACATCCAAATGTTATTACATGAACACCGCACTGTTTCACACCAAATCTCTACACCTCTCTTGTCAGCTCAAGAGGGTGGTGTGTGTGCACACAGTACTGATACGGCCACTGTAGCTTATTCCTGATTAAAACTGGGGGTCTTACAACTTACCCCATGTTACATCCCTCCCTGGTCTCCCCTATCTATACTTACACATTCAATCATTAATCAGCTATAATTATACTTATTTTTATCTTATTTATTCTGTTATTCAGCCTTTTAAAAGCAAAACATACTCACCACCAAGATGTATTTTGAAAACACTTTTGCACACTACGATACAGACCAGGTGGGATATAAAACTCCCAGAACCTCATTGCACGCATTCCTGCTTATAAAACAACAGCAAAACCTCAAAACCTCAAACTGCATTGGAATCACATCTAAATTTGGCTTTGAGTGATTGCAATCTCGTTACACTGCTGTTATATTGCTTTACACCACATTTTACGACTGAACCTGGACTGCCTCTGCATGAGCGCCTAGAGAGCCAGTCTGAAACATTCCAGGCGCGTCTCCCTGAAGGGTTGTAATGATGTGTTATTCTCACTGACCAAAGACACGACCTCGTTATGAACTGTGTGTGTTAGGAGTAACAGATTATTCACTTCTCTTCTCGCAGGCAATGATAGATCTGAGTCTGCATCTCCATCCAGCTCTCCTTCTCCATCCAGAAATGAGTACAACATCGCTCCTCTTACTCCATCCCCTTCTCCGGTACGGCCACGTGTGATTATTCCAGTTCAGATCTCATATCCATTTTTTTCTTGTTGACTGTTAAAAAGATTCATAAGTGGTTCTTGACTTAAATGTTTGGTTCTAAGATAAAAGCTCACACTTTTCATTTACAAATCATCCTTTGAAAATCTCTTCGTGGAAAGTTTCTTCTATGACTTCCCTCAAATGAACTGTTTTCAGCACCTTTATTTTTAAGAGTATAGGTTCGCGGACCTCAATTCTGGAACTTGGTCAACCTCTGGATGCTTTAAAACACAGAAATGGCAGAGCAGGAAGTGGGATCCGTGCATGTCTGCAATTATGATGCTTTACTTAGTGCCCCGTGTGAGGGCTTTAGACCAGACCTATCCTGAGTTAATGCACTCTGCTTATACTTACACTCTGTGGTCGACCCAGTGAGGCCTTGGACATTACGCTACCTTTAGCCTGGATTAAGGAGATATTCAACCACCAAACACACCCTGAAAAATGGAACCAAGTGTGGAATGTTCCTTTCCTGTAAATACAGCCCACTAAAGGCTCAGTAAGAGCACTGAGTGATAAAAAGGAGAGAAAAAAAGAGAAGGAAAGAGGCTGTTCATACCAGTACCAGGAAGAGATCTTTTGACCACAACACCTTCGAATGAAAAGGAAACTTTAAGATCTTTCCTCTTGTCATGCTTTATTACTTTGTCACTTTTTGAACTATACCTTACGTCTCTATTACTTTATAGTGGGTGGACATTTTAAATACTACAGTAACAATACTTTTGCTTTCAGAAATTCTGGACCATGTCTGTTTGTCAAGTAATTTTGATGCAGAGTAAATAGCAGCTGTTTCTTTTTAATTTTGTAATAACAGTGCAATTTGTTGTGACAGGTATGCACCTATGTGAGAGGGATTTTCTAAATCTTACACATGAATGAAAACTATTGCATAGACCTCGGATTAACATCTCACCTCTCATCTACTCTCTCCCCTATCTCTCTCTCTCTCTCTCTCTCTCTCTCTCTCTCTCCCCCTCTCTCTCAGAGGCCTGAGGTGAGGCCGCGTGTTGCTCGACCGTTCTCTGTGGTTGTGGCCATTGATTTCGGAACCACCTCCAGTGGCTATGCCTTCAGTTTCACAGAGGACCCAGAGGCCATCCACATGATGAGGTAACAAAACACAACACTCCGAAATAACCAAATATCCTTCACCGCTTAACAGAGGCATAAAAAAAGCTTCACGAAGCTTCATGATACATCAACCTGAATAAAGATTTTTATATTATAATAACATTACATACTATTTACACTTATACACACCCCTGAACATGTAATCTACAGAGAAACATATTGAACATATTGGAAGAAAAAACATGAAAATGTCAAATGTGTCCAAATTTGATTATATATTATAAAAAAAAAATTCAAATGTGTTAGTCTCTGAAAATACATTGTGCACTTAATTGTTCACTACAGTATGCAGTAAATACCCTATTTAAATAACTTGAGCTGACTTAGAAAGTCAACAAAACGTTCGACCCCGAATGTGCAAACTTTGATGTATTTTTACTCTTTATAAACCATAAAAAAATCCCATTTGTGTAGTTCATTAAAAGAAACAGTATTAATGAACTGTACTGATATAGTTAATAAAATTGTGAAAACTTAATAGACTTGTTTCATAAAATGAATAAGAATCCTGGTCATCTGCTCTTGCATGGTTTGGTCTTTACCTCAGCTCTTCTCATATTTACTTCATCTCCTGATCTCCTCAGGCGCTGGGAAGGTGGGGATCCGGGAGTGGCCAATCAGAAGAGTCCTACCTGCCTACTGCTGACCCCTGACCTCCGTTTCCATAGTTTTGGCTTTGCAGCCCGAGACAGCTACCATGACCTGGACCCTGAGGAAGCCAGACACTGGCTCTACTTCGACAAGTTCAAGATGAAGATCCACAGCACCAGTGTAAGAAACCAGGCAATAAACTAGATGCAGTCTCATAATGTCTAGTCAGCATCTGCTGTGTATATTGCAGTGGTTGCTTATTCAAATAGTAGCCTTTATTTTATTGGGATTATGGAGACAAGAATGTTGATTGCAAAATAGTATACTGTATTCCTTAAAATGGAACGATAAGGGATTGAGGGGAGAGTTGAAGTAGCTCTTTGTCCTTCATTCATGTAGGACCTCACTATGGTAACAGAGTTGGAGTCTGTGAGTGGCCGGAGAGTTCGAGCCATTGATGTGTTTGCACATGCTCTAAGATTCTTCAGAGAACACGCTTTAAAGGTAAAGTAGAACGTTCTTTCTCTTTTCTCTCTCTTTCACTGTATTATCATACACAAAATGGTATAAATAGGTTAAACATAAGACAGAACACAGAATATGGACAAATGCAACTTTTCACAAGTAACTAGATGGACAAAAGTATGTGGAAACATGACCAACATCCCTGTATAAGCTTGCTGGACAATAGAAGACAAGATCTGCATTAATATGGAGTCCCCGAACCCCTTTGGGCTCTGTGCAGAGAGGCATGTTTCTCAGAACAAGATGGCTTCATGGCTATGTGCTTGATTTTATACATCTGTTAGTAATGGCTGTGGCTAAATACCTAAAGTCAATCATTTGGGGGGTGGTATGAAAATAATGTTCATGTTGAAATCAAATCAGCACACTACTTTTAAGGAATAGACCAGAAGATGGAAGAAAAAGGAGACTTTCTTCCTCCAGTAAACACGCCTTCACTGAAGCAATTGAGTGTGTGTATGTGTTGAGAGGCCATTGCTTCAGGCTGAACTTGGCCCATCTTTTCACTTTCTGGAGCCCTTGGGTGTTTTTGACTAAATGTCAGCATGAAAGTTCCAGTCATAGCTTATACCACATGGCCTGAAAATACATCATGGGTTCAGTCGTTGGTTGCTGTAGACTCCTGTAGAATGAACAGATTGATTTATGTTCAGTACACGGACAGTGTTCGCAGTTTCAGTTTATGGCTTAGATAAGGATGAGAAGGGCCAGAGCAGTGTGGGAGTGAGTATGTGAGTGTGTTCGGTGTGTGTCAGAAGGGAGCAGGGGGTGGCTACAGTTTTGGATGTGCTTGGACTTAGTACTGGAACTTCATGGTACCTCCAACATCCAGGAACTGAAGCTTCTGAGGTGCTATTCTTCTCTTTCTGAAATACCTTTGGTCTAAAATGATATACCAGAGCTCCAAAGTATGATGTGTGAGCAACAACAAACCACAAAATGAACCTACATGACAAAACAAAGTCAAGCACAAAAAGAGAATTACTAACTCAGTGATAAACTGTCAATTGTGATGTTTGAACTTTAAAATTTCAGCCTAACAGGCTGCCTTAAATTTTCATTTAACTGAGCTCACAATAATTAACAGAGCAAGAATCGATATCTTACTTTTTGTAATCATTTGAAACACTCACATTTTTAATCTCCTAAGGCCCAAGCTGTTTTTTTTTTTTTACATGCACTTTTATTTCTATTTTGTTATTTGGGCTTATTGGAACCTGATTAGAATTAAAAACTAAGCATCATTTTTTAATATGATGTACTTTTAGAGAAAAATTATGTCCACTTATGTGGATTCTTGTTCCGAATTTCCATAAAGCGCAATAAAGTCACCCTTGTGTAATAGAGTGAATTACACACTTGACCATAGTGTGTTAGATTCTTCTGACTCCACGGAATGGAAGTCTAAGTACCGACATATGTGTCCATAACACCCCCAATTCAGCAGTGAACACGATTGTGGATATAAGAGCTAAAACCTGCTGTCCATGCATGTGGACCTCTAAGCCCCAGGAGGTTAAGGCAGCTTGGTTACTGCAATACATTCATTTCACAGAACTGAAAATGAAATCAAATTTGTTTGATAGATAAATAGGATAAGGTTAGAAAACTGATTCCTTACAAATATATTTTAGTATACATTGAATGCATTTGTCTTGAGGAAAACAATAAGTTAATTTGTGCATTTGTGTATGTGTGTGTGTGTGTGTGTGTATCTAGGAGGTGAAGGACCAGTCTTCCTCAGTGCTGGAGGGGGATGAAGTGAGATGGGTCATCACTGTCCCAGCTGTGTGGAGACAACCAGCCAAGCAATTCATGAGAGAGGCGGCTTACCTGGTAATGAAACACAGCTCGCTTTCTATCTATAGAGGAAATCATACAGATGCAGATACAGATCAAATACACTGAACATGTAGACACATTGTTTCTTTTCCACACACACACACACACTCTTAGATGACGTTATCCACACAGAATCCAGAGTACAGTCGAAGCCTCAGGAAATGTGCGTGTAAGGAAAGGAATGCCCTGGTCCGATCACTTCACACATCAATGGGAATGTTTGTGTGAGGATGTGTGTGTGACGCCACTGTGACATAACATCCATCATATGTGATGGTGTGTATTTTTTCTTTTTCCCTTAAAGTCATCGATCATTTCAAGGCCACTATGAGCGTAATATTCAAATAACAATAATAGAACTACAGTCAAGTGCGAAGCAGTAGAATCAACACAATCAAATTAAACTCAAAGACTGTATGAGCTCATTTAACACGGTTTTTTATAATTATTTTTTGTTTCATTCTGTTTTGAATTTCTACTTTGGTGTCCTTGGGTGCTAGAAAAGCGCTTATAAATAAAATGTATTATTATTATTATTATTATTATTATTATTATTAGTAGTAGTAGTAGTAGTAGTAGTAGTAGTAGTAGTAGAAGTAGTAGTAGTAGTAGTATAATAACTCCATCTGTTCTATATAGAAATATAGACCTCTTGCAATGTCCACAGCGGTTTCTTGTGAGGTGTCTTTTCAAGCCATGCAAGTTTGGTGAATAATGCTCATTTTAACCATGTGCTTTTTAATTAAGCAAAAAACAAATCACTTTCTCTGGCCAAATGGTTCTTTTACTCATCAGCCTCAGGGTGTGCTGGGCATCCAGCGCAGGTAGATGTGATCAAATCTCGTTTTTTGTTGAGGCCGCCTCCTGCTGCCTGCTCTGGACCTCCACTCTCTTCTCTGTCCTCTTTAAGTCTAGAGCAGGTTGAAGAGGGGCGTAGTTTCCTCCTGTTGGTGTCACAGAGTTTGAACAATGCGTGATACCGGCACACAAATACAGGAAACCACGCCTGCTCCCTCCAAGCAAAAGAGTGAGAGAGATAGAGAGGGAGGGGAAAGAAAGTATAAGGGAGGCAACGAAAAACACTGCAGCCTGGTCCTGAGCCTGTCAGGCACTTAATGTTCAGCCTTCACCTGAAGTTTTGTGTCCCGCTGTTCAGCTAGTGTCGCGCAGCCAAGAAAAACACAAAAAAGGATCACTTCTGTGTCTTTTAGCTTAATACCACAATTCAGTCCTCATTCATTAATTCATCCATATGTTCATTCTTTATTTGTTCAAAAGGAGAATATTGTTTTGCAGCCATGTCACACAAGACTGTTCGAGGGCCCATGTCTTACATAGTTTTCAAACACTGTGTCCATTCACTGCCCACTCTGTTACATACATCTAACCTGGTGGTCCTCCTTGTAGATGTAAAGTTATTCATCATCGTTTATCTGATGCTAAACTAACAGTTTATATTAGTCATTCTCTAGTCCTTCATCAGTTTCTGGACATTCAGGACACTGTTGGCATTGGCTGGATGTTTTTTGTTGGACTATTCTAACACACACACACACACACACACACACACACACACACACACACACAAACACAAACATGCTATTACCCTATCAGTGTTACTGTTGACAATGATCTACCACCCAATTTGTCCTGTAGGGGTCCACACCATAAATGAGCGAGGTAAAAGGGGCTAACAGTTGATGCAGAGAAACTGATGGACCACAGTCTGTTACTATAAACTACAAAGTGCTCCTATAAAACAGTTGATAAAATAGATAATAGAAGGTAAGTGTACCTATTAAAGTGAGTAAACACCGATCAGTCAAAGTACTAAAATAACTGAGAGGTGAAGTGAACATGAATTATCTTGTTACAGTGGCATCTGTCAAGGGGTGGGGAATATTAGACAGTCAGTAAACAGTTGAATTTGATGTTAGAAGCAGAAGCTTGAAGCAGAAAAGATGTAGAGAATAAAAAGTGTAAAATTGTGAGCAGCTTTGACAAATCAAAGGTATCACTGGGTGGTGGATCATTCTCAACAGTGACACTGATAACATGTTTGTGTGCGTGTGTGTGTGTGTGTGTGTGTGTGTGTGTGTGTGTGTGTTAGAATAGTCCAACAAAAAACATCCAGCCAATGTCAACAGTGTCCTGAATGTCCAGAAACTGATGAAGGACTAGAGAATGACTAATATAAACTGTTAGTTCATATAAGAGTTTAAGAGTAGCTCTAAAACGACAGATCTTGTGGTCTTAAGAATGCCATTGAGGACACACTATAGTAAGAAAGCAAGCTGGTAGAGGAAGTGCGATGCTGGGGAAACTTTGGGTCCAGCATTCATGTGGACGTTACTTTAACATGTACCACCTACCTAAACATTGTTGAGGACCAAGTACAGCCCTTCATGGTAATGATATACCCTAGAGAAGTTTTGGTGTCATGAGGGCGACTTAACATTAGCAGGTGGCTTTTTTCAGTATTACAGCTGTGTGATGTACGCGTGTGAAATCACTTGGCTGCCATGTATTGTGTCTTATTCAAAAAGCAACCTGGATCAAAACACATCTTTAACATAATTGTGTGGACAAATATGCTGTTGGATGAATAGGTAGATATACATATATGTGCTGCCTTTCTCAAATATAATGTGTTTAAAATGGAACTAAGGCTGAGGAGTATGAAAGCTTCTGCATACTACATCAAAATCTTTATTTCAAAAACAGATAAAGGAAGCTTTCCGTGATATGGGCCCTGCAAAACACAAATAATATGAGAGAGAACTTAAATTCCGGTTCTATTTTGTAACAAAGAAAAAAGACATAAATATCAGGAAGTCTACAATGAAACCCAGATGGGCGAAACTGACATTCGACACTTAAAAGATGGTAACAGATCATACAGGATCTAGGCCTGATAATGGAATAGGTTTGGCTTTATTTTCGGCTGAAGGATGTTCCTATCAAGGAAAAATAACATTCTGTGTACAGATAGATCCCCATCCAGTGACTCTCTTAATCTCTGTCTATCTCTCTGCAGGCTGGCCTGGTCTCTCCAGACTCTCCTGAGCAGCTGCTCATTGCTCTTGAACCTGAAGCTGCCTCAATTTACTGCAGGAAGCTCCGCCTCCACCAGGTTATTGACCTCAGCCAACGACCAATGACCAATGGTCTGGACCTGGATGGGTCCCGTCCCTTCGACTCCAGCTTCAGGCAAGGTAATGGAACTCTCTTTGTTTCCACAGTAAGATTTATTTTTTCCTTTTAATGATAAACATGATTATACAAGTAGAGCTCTGGGCACAACTCCAGTGAAACAGAGTGTATCGCTTTCCTCCATTAACATTGAATGCAAAACATATCCAGGGTCTGGGGAATAAAGCCGGGCTTTTATCCCTCGGTGGGGTTTGTGGTTTAGTGGACCAGCTATTGTGTCCTTCTTTGGTGTACAAGTATGTGTGTGTGAGCGTGTGTGTAGATGTACATATAGAATCAGATAGAGTTTTGGGGGGTTCAATCAATGCGGTATGGTGGGACAGCATGTGGTTTATGTTAAGAAAGAGAGTGAGTGAGCGAGAGAGAGAGAATGAAAGAGGGAGTCCAAGCTGTCGTGTTTTTTTTTATAGTCGCTGCCCCTGAGGTCAGCACACTGAAATAAACCACCATCAGTGTCTGTCATAAGACAATACAATCCCCTTGCTTATTTAAACTACAAGAAGGATCATCATTCATTCTAGCTTGCTTTTTAACTCACATTAAAGGAATGAATAGTCTTGCTTTATTCAACCTGATGTCTATGTGCTGCATAGAACAGGGCCAATAACCAAAAGACATGTTCTCCTGCACTTGAAACAGACACATGGACCGATTCTGAATCCTATTGGCTTCTATTGAATTTTTGTTTTTAGTCAATGTCAAAATATAGGAAAATGATTTTCTACAATACACCATCTCTTAATATTGTAGGAACAAAACCTCATTTTGCCAAAAACCTTTCTAGGAGCAGAGAAAAAGAATATAAGTTTACCTTTAAATAACAAGATTTCAATCTAAGCCGTTTTGGAGAATTTCTGTTGGTTCATTTGACATGAAATTTTGACACAGTGTTAACAGTGGCTGGTATTTTAAAATTAAGCAAAAATACACAAGGCTGTGTTCCTATAGTGAAGGAATATACAGTATGCTAGAGATTAGGTTGAAAACGGAATATTCCTGTTAATGTACTAGAACATAAAGACTCACAGCCCACAAACAAAAGACTTATACACTCACGGACATGCGCACACACAGACACCCATGCACATATGCACACTTGTAATTGGAACAAGGTGCTGTTGGATCATGATCTCAGCCTCTTTTGGTCTGTTCCATCAAACATTTTATGCTTTCTCATTTTCGTGGCCTCTGCTTCTTCCATTCTTTAAAATCTGTTAGTATTTGAACTCCAGTTCTCTGTTCTTTCATTTCCCAAAACCTGTTCGACACTGGAACGGTTCCAAGTTCAGTCTCAGATCTGAAAAGTGTTTCCTTGGAGCTGTCCATCACTGCCAAGCCGATCGTGCTATTCATCGCCAGACGTGGTTCTCCAATGGCACAGCTCCAAAGAACACTACTTGACGGCTTTAAAAGCATGCAAACACACTTATACACACACATGCACACACTCTTTTGTGTCTTATAGCCACAGTTGAATCTTTTCCACCTTGCTGCCATCTTTCCAGAGCGTTCCCGAGCTCTGGACTCTGGTGACGTCAGCTAGGCTTGGAAGTCGTTTCCTTCCAAACTGATTTTTTTTTCTCCTTTTCTTTTTCTTCTCTAATACTATTTCATACTGGAAATGGTTTCCAGACAGGGCCTAAATGCACGGTGCTGAAGTATAGGCTTTTCTGCTCTGAAAACCTGGCACACGCAGCGAGGATTTGTGGCTGCTTGATTGCACAAATTTGACTTGGTTTGCTCTGTTTTTACTGAGAACAAGACCCTGAGTGGGTGGACGTGCAGCTCACTAGTATAGCAGCACAAAGGCATTCAAAGTCAGCATGGATTGTTAATCAAAGCACATGTGAGCCATCAGTAAAAACTGTCTAATGAAAAAATGAGGCATTATTATGGTCTGTAGACTTATTTATAATGACTCTAATAAAAAAAAAATAAAAAAAAAACAAGTGCAGCAATGGAATGTTACACAATACGGTTTATCCAGGTGTAATCAAAGTGTATCGACTCAAGCTCATTTGAAATAGCCAGAAGATAAAAGCACTTGAAATGGTCACAGTAAATATAAAAGCAGCTTTAAGTGAGGGTGCTTTCCTTTACAGCAGCAATTAAAAAAATATACCTATAGAATACAGGCAGATACTCTCGGAGGAATGAAACAGATCATTCGTAGTGTGGAGGGGCATCATGAACACTTTAAAACAAGGCACACAACGTTTTGTATCATTGCATCTAAGCTGGGGCTGGTGGGCTGACATACAGAGAAGTGTGTTATAGACAAAAGGCTCATGTTCATTGTAGAGTTTGTTATTGTTCCAGAACCACCCCCCCCACACACACACACATACTCCGTGCTGTAATGTGGTTTTTGTTAATGCAGGCCATGTGTTGGTGATTAGTAATGATGGTTCTCAGATTAAAGAGCCGTGTGTGTGTGTGTGTGTTGCAGCACGCGAGCAGCTTCGCAGATCCAGACACAGCCGAACATTCCTGGTGGAGAGTGGAACTGGAGAACTATGGTCTGAGATGCAGACAGGTAAAAAAAAAAACACACTCTCTCACACACAAATAAAAGTGAGAGTGTGTGTGTGTGAGAGAGAGAGAGAGAGAGAGCGAGCGAGAGCGAGAGCGAGAGCGAGAGCGAGAGAGAGAGAGAGAGAGAGATATGAACCAATGCAGCATGAACCAATGTTGCCATCACATACAAGACCCTCATGATGGCCTCATGGACTTGGACACTTTTAGCTTTTACAGGAGAATTCTGCAGGCAGAGAAAATTTGTTGGTTTATTTATAGACCCAGTGATCAACACTGTAACCAGACCTGTGAATGTTTGACTTACACAAAGCATAACTATTTCAACATGATCAACCAACCAACTAAAGCCAAAGGATCTATAAACGGCCCCTGCTTCCCCATGCACACACATACACACAATGAATGGCTTTTTATTTTATTTCGCACAAAGCCAGTCCCTTATTTCGCAAATGGTACACAAAGCCAGTCTCTTACACAAGGTAACATGAGAGCACTGACCTTTCTACACTTTCTCTTCACGAATTCATAAAACTGATTTTTGAAAATGTAACTGTTTTAAAGGTCCAACACTACATCTGTTTTACAATTAGTCCTTACTACTCTTGCAGTCCCTCCAGTCTTCTAACAAATGATTGCTCACTGTTCTAAGGGTATCAGTTTTCAGTGGCCGTCTCAAGGCTGTGGAGCAGTTCATCTCTGAAAACAAGATCCACATGAACAAATTGCTATTTCTGTCTTCTTTAGTTTCTTCATTTTAAATTGTGTCCCTTGTAAAGCACTTCGGTCAAATGTGGTTGTTTTTAAATTGCTTTCGAAATAAATTTGACTTAACTGCATACTGCAATCCTTACATAACTGCAGAGCAACATACATAGTTGTTAATTAGGCTCTATCTAATTTAACCTGTGCTGGAGTGTTAATGTGCAAAATTTCCGCTTTAGACCATTTAAACCATTTATAGTGGTACCCTTTATATCATAAGCATTTTAGGATAGTGGCCATGATCTGTTCAATGTTTTTCAATTGTCCACTTTTGTGGTCTTCTGTGCTGTGGTCTGCCAGATTGTTTACTACTGTTAAGATTAACAGTGTGGTTTTCTTCTTAACTGTTTAGCACACTGTTGACTTTATTCATTGATTTATCCCTTTTGGTCTTATGGTGGTTTTCTTTCTGCTTGTTTCGCCCTCATGATGAGATGCAACAGCAACCGACTCCATATGCCACAAATCAACATTTGGACAATCACTTGGTTGCTCTCTTGTGTGTGAACTACTGATGTAATGACACACCAAACAAGTTTGTGTGGTGCCTTTAAATGTGGGGGCCGTGTTTGTAAAGGGCTGTCATTACCCTAACCCTCTCCCTGACCATGTACTGGCTTTCATACCACTGAATTAATGTTTGTAGCCATTTCAAGTGCACTTGTGGGGAATACTTTGAAAAAGAAGTAACGGTGGAATACTCAATATACTGTCCTAAATGTATTCAGTAATATAATGTGTAACAGCATGTAAAATACTCTGACTACTTTTCGAAAAATTTCCAAATGCAATGTGGACGAAACACTTGTGTTCTATTACAACACAGCACTGGAAGTACAGACCCAAAACACCACAAAAACTGCATTGCAGTATGCATTAGAATTAGCTGATCGCTGTTGGGTAATCATTCATATGTTATTAGTGGCTGGAGCTGCTCTATGCATGGCCTTGTGTGTGTTTTTGTGTTTTAAAGCATGGTGCTCTTTGCCAGGCCCGTTGAGGAGGTCCAGGGTCAAAATAATCAGTTCTTCAGCTCCAGATGTTTCCTGCAAAAGGGAGAGAACAAGACAGAGCAATACAGGGAGCAAGAGCAAGAGAGAGAGACTGAGACTGAGAGTGAGAGTTTGATTGAGAGTGAGAGAGTGAGAGAGCGAGAGAGAGAGAGAGAAAGAGAGAGAGAGAGAACAAGAACAAGAAATATTTACAGTCATAGTCAAAGTGAACTTTGCCATCTCAACCATATACAAGTATACAGAAAGACGAAATGGCAAAGCTCAGGTTGCACAGTGTACATATCTTGTAACAGACACACGGTAATGTGAAACAAAACAAAACAGCGCAAATAAGAAGTTTTACAAAAGGGTGAGATTTAACCTGTCCTGAGTGCGTGGGTTTTAAGGCTTATGTGTGACTTTTAAGGTGGCTGTGCATGAGTGTGTGTCAGTGTAAACAGTTTGTAGGGGGGGAAGGGGAAGTGAGGGGTCCCAGTGGGCTAGTCTTGAATTTAAACTTGGTCCTCAAAGTTTTGCAACTGAGAATCGTCATTCACCTTGTCCGTAACTATGTCTTTAAAAATGTGTCTTTGTAGGCGATAAGTACATTGTGGCCGACTGTGGGGGAGGGACAGTGGATCTGACTGTGCATCAGATCGAACAGCCTCAGGGTACACTGAAGGAGCTGTACAAAGCCTCAGGTGAGTGGACCATGAACCACAGTCCACCCCCCTATGGAGCTACTCACACACTACACACAACACTGATGCCTTTTACATCTGTTATGCAAATGCCTGCCAAAAATGAGTGCTTTAAAAAATAAGACTATTAAATGTGTTAGAAATATGTACTGGGCTGACAACGGCAGAACATTTTGGATGTGATCTTACATTTTACTATCCATCCGTCCATTATCTGAGCTGCTTATCCTAACCAGAGTCACAGGGGGTGCTGGAGGCTGTCCCAGTGGTCATAGGGTAAAAGGTGGAGAAACACTCTGGACTGGTTGCCAGTTCATCTGAGGGCAGACAAACACACTAGCGCCAGCCTAGCCTCTGCAGTTCACATGATGTTCATGTCTTTGGGCTGTGGAGGCCCCGTGGACACCCACACAGACACAAGGAGGACTGCAATGCTTCAATTAAAAACAGTTAATTTAAGACTCATCGCCCCCTCAGTGATGCAGCAGTAAGACACTGGGCACCGAAGGAAGAGAATCAGAACAGGCACAGATTCCACGCTTCGAGAAGATTTTTGCAAATTTCCCACACGTGGGAATAATACAGGGTTACCTTTTATTGGAGTCAGTAGCAGCAAAGTTCCAGTCCAGTTCAGGATCAGAAAGCAGGTGGCAACCAGCACAGTTTGTTGATTTCCCTGTTAAAACACACCAAAATCCACTCATCTGTTAGTTGCCAGGTAGGGCAGCCATCCAAACTGTGCTATGCACTTTCGCTTTGTATGGATATAGTACTGAGTGAGATATAACATACACTAGGAATTCATTCAGGAAAGTACAACTCACCACTCTAACCTGTGTGTTTCAGGAGGTCCTTATGGAGCAGTTGGTGTGGACTTGGCTTTTGAAGCGATGCTGTGTCAGATATTTGGGGCCAACTTCATTGAAACATTTAAGGCCAAGCGTCCGGCTGCCTGGGTCGACCTGACCATCGCCTTTGAGGCCCGCAAGCGCACAGCAGCACCAGGCAGGGCCAGTGCCCTCAACATCTCGCTGCCCTTCTCCTTCATCGACTTCTACAAGAGACACTGCGGCCAGAGCGTGGAGACCGCACTACGCAAGAGCAAGTATGGCTGAGCAGGGGGAACACTTATCACTGCTGGGGTATCTAGCCTGACAAAATTATGCCGTGGTACAATTACGGCACAGCAAAAAGAGGACGGTTTCTTGAAATAAGACAGTAGTGGAATTGTGAGGACCAAATATGTTTCTCTGTATCACCACTGTTATATGTATTAGTAGGAAACCTTACGTTTATATCACTGCATACTTCTGAAGTCTTTGGATGACTGAAGACAGTGCTATCAGGGTTTTTCAAGAGAGCAATCTTCTGTAGTAGCTTGTGGCTATGATCTCATTTTTGCTATGATTTTTAAAACAATTCTCAGTTTTGAATCTTACTTTTAATTCATTAACAAAACCCCACATGATCAGTAATATAGACCAATGGATCTCTTTCAGTATGAACATCGTGAAATGGTCTTCTCAAGGCATGCTGAGACTCACCACAGAGGCTATGAATGAGCTTTTCCATCCGACCATCGGCAATATTGTCAAACACATTGGTAAGAAACACAAAACACCCGATTTTATGCCATGTAATCTGACATCAGACAAAGTGACATGTCGGAATGGTTCCACTTTTCATTAAAAAAGAGAGGATCCTGGGAGTCATAAAAGGAGTCCTGAAACTGTTTCCATCTAGGTGCATTGAAAAGTCAGCATGAATCAAAACGTTTCCCTTCCATACTGTGATGTATTCCTGCATAAAAGAGTGTTGGGGTAGGGGGTCTCTGAGCTAGCTGAGAATTTTTTTTCGGTGAAATATGAAACTGGCTAATATTTTTCCTGTCTGCTGGAAGTCTCACAATCTTCCAGGGTCAGTGTCACTACACTTCATTCAAAGATTACAGAGAAAAAAAAACCAAGAACTATGTTTTAAAGGATATGAAATGATGCATAATGCTTAATGACCGAGGGCATAAACAGGGTGTTTGTGCAGTCGTTTCGGCAAGTAGACTTTGATTTAACTTCTGTGATAAAAATGTTGCGTATTAAGGTGCCAAACCAGCAGTATGAAATGATTGTTACACCCTGAAACTTTACCACTGTGCCTCTCTTTCGACAGTTATGTAAAACCTTTATCGTTTCTAACAGAGAACCTGATGCAGAAGGAAGAGGTGAAGGGTGTGCGTTTCCTATTCCTGGTGGGTGGGTTTGCAGAGTCGCCCATGCTGCAGCGAGCGGTCCAGAACGCGCTGGGGAAGCAGTGCCGCATCATCATCCCACAGGACGTGGGGCTGACCATCCTGAAGGGGGCTGTGCTGTTCGGGTTAGACCCCACGGTGGTGCGCGTTCGCCGTTGCCCTTTAACGTATGGGGTCGGGGTTCTGAACCGCTTCGTGGAGGGCCGTCACCCTCGAGAGAAGCTGCTCATTAAAGATGGCCGCGAATGGTGCACCGACATACTGGACCGCTTTGTTTCTGTCGACCAGTCGGTAGCTTTGGGGGAGGTGGTTAGACGGAGCTACACACCTGCAAGGATGGGGCAGAGGAAGATCATCATTAACATCTACTGCAGCACCACTGATGATGTGGTGTACATCACTGATCCTGGAGTTAGAAAGTGTGGTGCCATCACCCTGGACCTGCCAGAGCCGGGCGCCGTGGCAGCTGCCAACGGGAACGGGTCACTGTTTGAGAGGAGAGAAATAAGAGCCACCATGCAGTTCGGAGACACGGAGATTAAAGTGACGGCCGTGGATGTGGTCACAGGGCGCCAGGTGCGGTCTTCCATCGACTTCCTGTCAAACTGACTTAACTTGTGGGGAGGGAAAAGGACAAAAAGGGCACGAACTGTTAAAAGGACCGATTTAATGTCCATTCATAAGAGGTCCAAGAATGTTTGGCACATTTTGTCAATTTAGTTTATCAAATTGCTTTATTATGAGAAGTCACTTAGATTTTATTTTTGTAAACAGCTTATAGTCATTACTGTATAAAATGTCTTTCATGATTTGAATTAGTAGGTAGGAATTTTTTTTAAACCAAGGATGTAGGAGGCGCCACCTAGTGGCCGTAGGACAAATTGGACATTACGATGATGCAAAAGGACTAGTTGTCACAAGCAATAAGCTGGAATTCTATAAGCTCCGAAAAGATGCACACAAGCCTATTTATAGAATACATCTTAGATGTTTTTGATAAGTAATTTGGATAACAAGGTCAAAATGTGATTTCACTTGTAATACTTCAGTTTATTCAAGTAAAAACACGTTATATATTAAATTTTGAAAATGTATCCAATTTTTAAAAATGTAATAAATTACTATTTGTATTCATATTTGGTAACACCAGTTTATAACTGCTTACACATGCTCCCCTTATCTAGTCAGTTTGCATTAATATGAAGCATATGATAGAAAATGGTAGTAAAAACAAGCATTATTTAATTCACTATACAATCAATAAATGAAGGCGGCAGCAAATGAAATGTGAAAGTATTGATTTTAATGGTCCAATAAATAGTTCCACCGAATGACAGACACAGGAACTTACTTCAGTCTGGCTTGAATGCCCAACATCAGTGCTTCTACAATTTCCCAAACCAGATAGCCACTGCTCTGTGTGTGCATGACTTGTTTCAGACTATTACAAAACAAACTGCCACTATCCAACAACAGCTAAAATCCTGCTTTCTCAAAGTAATCATATGCGCAAGCATATGGGATACAATTGTCAAAGTGGACTTTTATTGGCATTCCACCATTTGTTGCAAATGAACGTACAAAACGAAAAGATGTTTCTGGGAGGGGGCTTTGTAGGTAATTAGTAACAATCGTAAGTAAAACAAGACCAAAGCAGATAGCATCCTTTTGACCTTCCAACAGTCCAGTGGCTACACATCTAAAGACCTGGACTGGCCAGGGTTGGGGTGCATTAAGGTGGGTCTAGTGGGCATGAGGGGGCCGACCGCGACCCCTGCCCCTGCCAGCAGGTGGGGCATCGACGGTGGCGCGGGGGTTCTTGATGGTTTCGTCCACAGAGAGGATCAAGCAGGCAGCTTCGGAGGCAGCAGTCAAGGCATTAATACGCACGACTGCGGGCTCCCACACACATGCCTGGAAGTTATCAGCGATGTCCTCATTGTTCACGTCCACGCCGTACCACATTCCACCCTAATAAACACAGTTTGTTAATGCATGACTAATGGAGCAGAATGAATCACTACTGAAATATTCGTAAGGTATTAGACAGAAGACAGATGCACACTATGGCACAAGTTTAAAAAATATGGCCAAAATAAAATATATTTTCACAACATGCACATTTTATTGTTCTTCAGCTCTATTTCCTACTCAGTTCCAGTAGGGTAGGGACTGTTAATTAGCTGATTTGTGAGCTGGGAGCAGAGAAAACACTAAAACGTGCCGAGTAAGAACCAGTGCTAGCAACGGACAATGACTCCTATTTTTGGCAGCATCATTTACAATATGTGCAACAGCTTCATGGTAAGTTTACAAATGATTCATTTTCAAATAGACAACAAAGCACTTGTAAATCGCTCCACATCAAGAACACCTGCCAAATACTGCAATTTTAGGTCATTTACCTTTGACAATAAAGGTAGCACATGTATCTGTGTTTTTACCTGTGCATGCCTAGCCCGGAGCTTGTTGAGGATGTTGGTTGCATCGAAACCTGCATTATCACACAGCTGCCTGGGGATGATCTCCAGGGCCTTCGCATAGGCTCCAATGAGCAGCTGCTGCTTGCCTGGGATAGTTCTGGAATAATCCCTCAGGTACTTGGACAATTCCATCTCTATAGCACCTCCTCCAGCCACAATGGAGTCATTCTACAGAGAGGAAATTACAAGACTGGTTTGAGGAGGCAAGTGTGTGAGGGATCAAGAAGGTCTTATCCAAAAGGTAGATATGTACAGCAGCAGATACATTTAATGTCGTTTCTAACCCTAAACAGAAGTTACAAATTTAAGATGCATTAGGTATACTGAAGTGTAATAAAATTAACGTTGCAGCTCAACCCACCTTGATAGCTCTGCGTACAATCATGATGGCATCATGTAATGATCGCTCAGTCTCCTCCATAAACTGTTCAGCCCCTCCTCTTAGGATAATGGTGCAAGTCTTGGCCTTTGGACAGCCTTTAAAGAAGTTGTACCTAAAGGGAGGAACATAAATGCCGGAACCATTTATTTATTGCTACTCTTAAATACTACTTTTGATTCAGTGTCGAAAGGTACACATACTCAACGTATGCTCAGTTTATCTAAAGCCATCATACCATCAATCCGATGAACCTCATAAAACTGTCAGAACACTTAGTACTCCTAAAGAATGCAGGTTTGTGAACAATCACGCTTACCTCTCTCCTCCAACCTGCACTTCCTCAAACAGCTCACACTGACCCAGGACATCATCAGTGAGGGAACCAACACTTGTCTGGATAGAGCCCCCGCAGGCCTACAGGAAACATCACACATTTTTTTTCAGGCTTTTCAGGGGAAAAATAAATCTTGGTGCACATAATTCAGAAAATGACAAGCCGCTTCAAACAAAAGCAACACAAAGTGCACAACCTTGGTCACATAACATATAAATAAGCCTGAACACTGCACATATTTTCACCACATTGTAAAAGCCACTGGTGAGGCACAGATGAAGTTAGAGCAGTAAAGAAAAGCCTATAGGAAAATGAATCTTTCATACCATCATGGTTCTCTTCAGATCCTCCTCCTGAACTCTGCCAGCACAGAACAGGTCTCTGTCAGCAAAGTATTGTGTGGCCACATCTCCGATAGGCAACTTTGACAGCACCACCTTGGCACCAGACTTATAGATCTTCTCCAGCTTATCATATAAGATGTTCCACTCAGCATCAACAATGGCTTGGTAGTCCTGGAGAAAAGAGCACACGCAATAAGTGTGGGTGAGACTAATATGACTTTAGTATGATTTACAAACAGGCCTAAGAGACAATTTATAGTGTAGAAAATTCCAGGTTGTTAATCCAATACGTTGATTTATAGGCATGCAAAGTAGTAACTGATTTTTCACTGTAATACCCAGGTGAAGTTTTGTGCAAAATCCAAGCTCATGTAAATCAAAAGATTACACGGCATCAATCCAATTAACGCAATAACATCTTCCGTGAGACATTTAAAACATACAACACTCAATTTCAGAACATCTGCAAATATAAACATGAAAAAAAAACCCCACAAAAATACAGCCTCTAGTTTACAAAACATTGCAACTAATAGGTAGACATGCACATCAGTATTAAAACTTTTGAACTGAAGATCTTTAACTAGCACTGTAGACTAGCCTGCTGGATAAGATGTGGAGCACCAATACTGACCTCCACATTGTTCACACGAACTTCAGCATTGTCCTTCTCTGCCTTCAGCTCCAGCTCGATGTTCAGGAGGGCTATCTTGGGGTTCTCATAACGTTTGGGCTGCATCTCAAAGCCAGCATAGGAGAAGGTCTTCTTAAAGGCCACACCAGCCACCAGCTGAGAGTCCTGTTAAAAAAAAAAATAATAAATAAAAGTTATGCTCTTCTTTCAAAGACAAATTACAAAAATTGCTGATTTCATGAGTGCCATTATTTCACCAACTTACAACTTATATCACAGAATACTGGTACATGTTAAACTCGGAGGTGTACAGATTTGTGATAAGCTAAATAAAAAATATGGATACATTACAAAGTGCATAAACATTTAAAGACCATTAGGTCTAACTAATCTCATTCAGTACAAGTAACCTTTATTCAAATTGCAGGTAGAACACAAATGTTTTCCCAGAGAAGTTCATAAAACTCTTCATTTGCCATTCACTCTGTGCTACCGTAATCTAGAACACAGGTATAAGTACTTATAACAAAATTACTGTCCGCTAAACACAACTTGCTTCTTGAAACAACCTCTTACCTCCAGGGCTCCACCCTGAACTTTCTTTATGCCAATCATCTTGAGTGGCAACAGATCATCCAGCATCATCACTGCATCCACTACAATCTTGGAGAAGAAATCCTTCTGACCAGCAATCAGCTTTGAGTTCAGCGCTGTGGCAGCACATTTCTCCAACAACTGCCTCTGCTCCCTGAGAGCAAGAGAGAGAGACAAGCAGGAACAAAAATAATTACACCATGCATACAGCTGACATCGGCTCCCACTAATTTAACACATTATGGTTTATTTTTTTAAAAAGCATCTACATACAAATTATTTACTAGCCTGCCAAAAAATAGAAGCACTTTAAGTTGAGAATTTCAAATTCAACACGGCCCCCTTTTCTATTTTTCAGTCACACAATATATCTGTATTTCAGCTCCATTAAGAACAGCACTGCAAGAGGAGAATACGGAGATCAAACTCACTGTTTATCATCTTTTTTGATGGTGACGGCGATTTCTTTGATCTTTTTGACGGCGAGCTGGGTGGCGATGCGGAAGGCTCGGATAATGGTCTGGGGGTGGAGTCCCTCCTCTACGTACGTCTTCAACTGCTTCAGAAATTCTGCTGCAAGTAGAGTCACTGAGGTGGTGCCATCACCAACCTGGACACATACACATGCCATCATTAGCTCTTGTATGAAAAACGGCTTAACCAAAATATGTAAATGCAAAAAGCACAAAAATAAGAAATCTCTTTCTCTGACCAAAAAGCAGAATTTCCATGACCTCCCGTATAAAAAAAATTTCCAGTACAACATTTGGATGCTGAGCAGAAAAGGGCATTTAAAGGGGTTATAGAATTCAAAACTGCATTTACGTCATTGTTGTTG
>JBBIGA010000011.1:8971024-8983262 GCA_037576975.1 Alestes dentex
TATCGAGTGGATATGGTTGGATGCATGTCCTTTAGAAAATATACAATCTGGATGTAAGTATATATCTCATGGCATACTGAATTTTTTCTTGTTTTCTTGTGAGGAAAGTATGTGGCAATGAAAGCTTTGTAACACAAAAAAGCCATTTATGTGGTAAAAAATTGTATCAAATCAGGGGTCAGAAACTAAGTAAAGAATGAGGCAGAGCCAATATTTTAATGTTTCTGTCCATGTGTTCCAACCCCAGCATAAAGTTCCTTAACAGGTCAGAACAAAACTTCCTTCCCTTTTCCTTTTTACACAAGCTATTAGTAATTAAAAAGTAGGGCCAGAAATTCATATTGTATTTGTACTGATAAGAACATCACACAGACTGCGAAATGTTACTCTCTGTAAATCAGTAAGTTGTTTAAAAAACAGCAGATAACCCATGATTATTTTGCCGGAGATTGATAAGGTTATTGTTGTTATTGTTACTAATGCACACTAATGCATGTAATGAAGTTTATGCTGAGAAAAAGGGTATCGTAAGCTCAGTTTACCTCGGAACGATGTGATGGGATGACGTGACAGTCAGCTTTCGAGATGTGAGAAAACTGATACAGCAGATGAAAGCAAGCAACATATTCTGTTAATATAAATTTGTAAATTTAAATCCCCCTTTTTGGTTGGGTAGACTTGTAATCGATCAGTAGTCAGCACACCAAAACATTATTGACCAGTAACAGAGATTTCAAATGACTGACTGTGTTCCAGGGCAGAAGGGTGATGAACGTAGGTGATGACATTTTCTGTTTTTTTGTTGCTGCAAATTTCTGTTAGTTTCCTGTTTGAGGAACAGAAATTCAAAGTGGAAACTTGGAACCGTGCCCCAAATCCCTGCTCAAATCAGATTCTGCCCTGTTTCACTTTTTATAGAGCTGTTACAAAACAAATGAAGTCTATTCTTCAACACAAAACGTCTCTGTTGCCTCAGATTAACTGGTCACGCATACAAGATGATCAACTGCTTTGTCAGTGAATGCATTGTTTTGGGTGATCATCGTTTTTAAATGATCTTCAGGTTTTCAACAAGTTGTTTCAACTACTTTAACTTGTCCAACTAAATGTAATATGGTAAGAAAAAAACCCTCTTTTTTTCTTTCTGATTGATGGAAAGTAATAAAACAGTTAGTCCAATGTAGTCAAATGTGATAGAGAGACTGACTTTAATGATAAAAAGGTGACTGATTTGAAAAATTCTTTGTGTTCAGAGAACATATGGATTAATGGGAGTTTAACATTTCAGACATGGACGTTAATGGGTTAATATGCTCTATTTTTGGGTTGTTTCTTGGTGAACCCTGGAGATATTCTATACGTTAGCATTTTGAAGTACTCCTCAGAGCGTAGTGTAAACTCACACCCAAATAACACGCCAGTTTCCCTCCATGCCTTCCTATTAAAACTTTTGACTGACAGCGATCCAAGGTTAACAGCTTAGAGGGAAATAGATTTTCACTGCATATTTCCAGGGCATGACCTACGTTTCTTGATTATGTTCACGTACAGCAAGTAGCAAATTATTTCTGTGGTGGCTTGGTTCATCTCATGCATATGAAAAAGATGAATAACCCTACATACTACAGGCCTAGTTCCTCATTAATCCTGTTATTTATTAACTACGATCAATTATTTGGTCATATGTAAGTTCTGTAGTTATGAGAGTAAAGAACTGAAGCCCAGAGAGGGGGCCTTCAAGGTTAGCATACACTGTAATTTCCCATAGATTGCCTCAGCTTTGAGTTATAAAGACCTTGATGATTAAAGGGAAACGCTGATGGCTGGCCGTGGCTACAGGGGTATGAGGGGTGCATTTGGGGTGAAAACAGTACAGGGTGAAATAGATCAAATGAACGCGTGTGTGAGATGGAGAGATCCAGGGAGGCCAGTGGCCCTGAGGGAGGAGGGGATGAATGAAAGGAATGAAAAGAAAGGATGTACAGGAGGAGAGGAGCTGAGGGAGTAGAGGAGGAGAGAGATGGTAAGGAGAATGTAGGAATGAGAGGGGTGGGAGTGTGTGGAGCCAGATAAGGGGAAGGGGTTTAAGGGATAGAGTGAGGTGAGAGTGAGGGAAGAAAGCAGGGTGAATGGAGGTTTGAACCTGAGGTGGCTTGTTGAGGTTGAAATGGCTGTCTGCTCTTTTAAATCCATTCCACTCCTGTCCAGCACTCTGTGCATCTCACGTCTCCTGACAGCTCTCCAGTGGAGGCAAGATCAAAGAGAGGCTGAGGACTGACGTGCTCTCGCACACACACACACACACACACACACACACACACACACAGTCACGCCCTCAAGAGCTAGTGTCACAGTAGTTAAAGTGAGCTGATTTACTTTTAGCTTCTGTTAGCCTACTCTAAGCCATAGGGCTGTCAGAGAGACAGACAGACAGAGGGAGACAGACAGAGAAAGGGACAGCATGAGAAAAGGGGAAGCAAGAAGTGGAAGTGATATAGAGACAGAGGGAGCAAGAGAGAAGCGAGAAAGAGAGTAAATGAGAGGAGAGGGAGGTTGAGAGAGGAGGGAGAAAATGTGAGAGGATGATAGAGAGATTGAGAGAGAGTAGAAAGTACATGAGAGAAGAGAGAGAAATAGAGAGACTAAACAAGTGAGAAAAGGGGAAAGAAAGATTGAGAGAGAGGAAGATAAGCAAAGAAGCAGAGAGATTAAATAAGCAAGAGCACGAATAGATGAAAAAAGAGGGATAATTTGAGCAAGCAAGAGCAAGAAGGCGAGAAACTGGGAGAGCAAAACGGAGTGTGAGAGAGAGCTTGAGAGGGTGAGAAAGAAAGAGAAAGACTGAACTAGCAGGAGAGCGATTAGGCAAGAGAGAGAGAGGTTTTAGAAGAGAGAAGAGATTTTAGAAGAGAGACAGAGCATGTGCTTGATTTGAGAGTGGCAGACTGTGGCACTAAAACTCAATCTCAGCTCCGAAGGCCCAGCGTGCCTCTGAGGGCCGACGGGTCTATGCCACTTTGCAAACCCTATGTGTGTATGTGTGTGTAAGTGTAAGTAAGAGATAGAGACAGACCAACCCTCCTGCTGCTTCCTAATGCCACCCCAGCTGTGTGAAGCTGGTGCTGCACGAGTCTCGGCCCACACCGCTGTGACATTGCGCATGAACACACTGCCACAATGCTGCCATAGCGCTGCAGGAGCGTTCCCTCAGCCGCCCAGGCCTATAAAGCCTCCCTGCCTTCTGAGCGCCTTTTAGCCAGGCAGATTTAATGATTGGAAACCACGGAGGGATTTTAAAAATTGATCTGTAGCCGCGGAGGCTTGGGGCGTAAGGCTGACAGCTATCACCTCACTGGCTCAAAACGGGCTTAAGAAGCTTTCATAAATATTCCTTCATTGTTTAGAAGAGAGGTCTGGGCAGCACTGCCAAGATTTAAGATCTCAGTGTCCCGGTGGTAGGGTGAAACTGTAGACAGTCACCACTGGGAAAGTCAGTGTGAGTCATCCCCTGTTTAACCATGACAGCAATGCAAGCTGAACTGATGGATTTAAGCACAACCCACCACGCCACCATACATACCATATATAACGCGATTGTAAGAAATAATGAATGTGTGTAAAATGTACCCAAATCTAATCTATCCACTTGCCCACTCTTTATCTTGAGAATAACATGACACCTTTTTTTATATCGAAAGCTCATAAAATATAATTAAAAAGTCATATTGTAATGACTTTTGCCTGCCTCTAACCCATCTTTTGATTTTGATTGCATCACCATGTACTACCAGGCAGGGAAAAGTAATATTCCTGGCCGTCTTCCACCCCCACATATCATTGAGCGAAACACTTCGTTTGATGCTTCAGTCAGAAATACATCACGATACAAAATAAAAATACGCTACCTGTTGTAGTTTACACTGACTTTAAGAAAGGTGACTGAGAAAACTGAGAAGAAAAGTGAAAATAAAATTTGTAAATAACTGTTGAATGAAAGCTAAAATATAAATACAAAATTACATCTATTATTTTTTTGTTGGGAATTATCATATCAGCGAGGCACTAGTCGTCTAATACATTAGAAATATATTGGTGAATTGTTCTGATATGGTTAGAAATTGGCTTGCAATTATTTTCACCAAATAATTTACTTGTTAGGCGGGCTCACCTGCACATTACAGCGTTCGGCAATTGCACTGGAAAGACTAATATTGCGTTAACAACTTTAAGCAGCCGTAGTGGGAACAGGGTTTCAGCTGTTAGTCTGCAAAAGCTGCAGAATGTGTAAACTGCTGATAGCTCTCAGGTGTTGCGGCAATCACAGTTGCGTGTTTCCAAAACAACCAGAGTGTGTTTTGCGTGTTGGAATCTGACAATAATCCGGCGCGAGGCAGACATTTTTAATCATCCAGTAAAACGTCCTGTCACTTAGGGGTAGCGGGTGATGCGGTACATCATGTTGTGGTTCTTAACCACCATGTAAACATAACCAACTTACATTCTGCTTGGTAATTCGACATGCTGTGCCAGCAGCAGGTGTGCCATTATTTTTGTAGCACTCCCATCGGTACATTTGTGAAAAACAGTCACGTCTGTGCACATGCTCGTGTATATGCATGTGTTTGTAAGTGATTGTCAGAGAGGAGATTTGCAGCTTCAAACGTGAGGGTTAGCATGATCAAAGGCAGCGTTTAGCGCTGTGTGTAGCTATCACATCACCGGCAGCTCCACAATCAGCAGCTCCAATTATAGCTTTCAAAGAGGAAGTTGCTTTCTGTGTCTTCTGTCGCTCTCTCTCTCTCTCTCTCTCTCTCTCTCTCTCTCTCTTCTGCTCTCTCTTTTTGCATCCTAGTTTCTAAGCACACAAAGAAGTCAGAGAACCTTCTATTAGTCTGCGTTCATTAGATGTTCATTATTGTGAAAAATTATGTTACAGTACACCTTCCTGAGTATGTCATTTTACACAGACTTCAGTACAGAGAAGGCATATTATTTAGCTGATCATTTGGATGGAGGGTAAAAAGGCACCAAAGTGGGCAGAGCAGCGTGTGGGAGTGGGGAGAAGGTTGAATTAAGGGGTTTGGGGGTGATGCTGAATGACAAGGGTTGGGAATTTATGACCTACAGTGCTGTGAAAAACGTTTGCTTTCCTGTACATGTGTGTATTTGTCACACAAAATGCTTTCAGATTCTTGTGCAAAATAATGTGATGTAATACAAGACAATTATCCTTTCATATAGTGGAGTTAAACAGTTTTGCAACACTTATATCACCCATGTGAAAAGTTAATTACCATCTAAACTTAATAACTGGTTGTGCCACCTTTAGCAACAACTGCAACCAAAGGCAACCGGTAACTGGTGATCAGTCTTTCATTTTACTGTGGAGGAATGTAGGTCCACTCTTCTTTGCAGAATTGCTTTAATTCATTCACACTAGATGGCTTTTAAGCATAAACTGCTTGTTTAAGGTCCTGCCAGAACTTTTCAATGGGATTCAAGTTTGTTTCTTTTTATCTGTTCAGAGGTGGGCTTGATCTTATGCATGTCTTGCTGCATGAATTAATTAAATTTGAGCTACAGATAATGGACCGATGACTGGACATTCCCCTGCTGGATTTTGTAGTTGGGAGCTGAATTCATGGTTTCATCAATTGCAGCCATTTGCTCAGGCCCTGAAGCAGCAAAACAGCTCCACACCACCAAACAACAACAACCATGTTTGCTATCGGTATGATGTTCTTATTGTGAACCTTCATCTCCTGTATGGTTCCACTTCTGAATCATCAGTCCATAGGACACTATTCCAAAATGCTTGGGGGTCATAAAGAGATTTTATGGCAAATGTGAGATGAGCCTTGATGTTCCTACCGGTTACCAGTGGTTTTAATGTTGCAAGTCTCCCATTGATTACTATTACTATTTTTGTAATTAATAATGATCTTTTAATAACGGTGGAATCATGATGGTCATGTTGACTCTCATGTTAAGCGAAGTCTGCAGTTCCTGAGATGTTTGTCTGAGGTCCTCTGTAACTTCATTGATGAGTTAATGCATGCTTGAAGGAATTTTAGCAGGCAGGCCATTACTGAGAAGATTCACCACTGTTCCTTGTTCTTTCCTTTTAGTGATTATGGACCTCGCTGTGATTCACTGGAGCCTTAGAAATGGATGCTTGAATTATAACTGATCCTAATAATCAATAAATCTTGGTTAATGGGTTGATTGAGTAATTAATGTGGGCAATTACATTGGACTAATTGGTATCTGGATAATTTTGTCCTTCAATGCCTGAAATAATATATATAAAAAAATTGTATTTTGTGAGAAATTGTCTTGAGAACACTGTGCAAAAAAAGCAGAAACAGAACACTTGCATTGTAAACATAGCCTGAGTCAGGCTATATGACAGCCTGTATTTCGAGACTACATACGCTTGTCTTATTTGTCTTAGCATTTGGTCATTTCTGTTTATGGCCAAACAGCATTGCCTTCAGTTCAAGTGTCACAAGCAAACAAACAAACAAACACACGCCTTCTCACACATGGTAGGGTGACCACTGAGCTTCAGTCTTTGCTTTACTGATCCCGCTAACCTAATTTGATTCAAATTCCTCTCTTTGCCTTACTTGTTCTTATTTTTATTCTACTTGTTTTCTTTCTGCTCTGAATTCTTTGTAATTTCATATGTATGTTGTTCCATCTTTAAAAAAAATTGTAAATGTTTTTGTTTGGCTGAGAGTGTTCCAGGGAAAGAACTTCACGCATGTTTCCACACACAAGCCCAAAGGGTTCCGCACATGCTGCTCCATTTATTTCCTCTCTGCTTTGTGCTGTTATCTGTTTGTGAGAACGTAATTTAAGGCACCACAGATTGCCTTTATTTCTCTTTTTTTTTCCACTTCCTGCTCTGCTCTGCTGCTTGGATGTTGTGTTGATACAGTTGTTAATTAGTGGGAAACCTCTTAAATAATTCAGAATGGTTAATTAGGTTTTCCTGGTAAACATATATGAAACCATCTGATAGATGGTGAGGAGCACCAGCTGTGGGCTTTGTGTTGTCTTTTTAGATGTGGTAGTCTGAAACAGATGTAGAAAGTGCAAGTGTGTGTGTATTTGTGTGTGTATGTATTTGCATGCATGTGTTTGGGCATGCACACGTATGTGTGTGTGTACAGTAGTTGGATGATCCTTCTGAAAATGGGCAGAAATATTGGAAGTGTGGCTGATTGCATATTCTGCTTGATTTAGTAATATCTGAGTAACTCTCAGTCCTTTTGCATCAATTTTCCTCCGTCTTTGAGAACCAGGTGTACATTTTTGTTAGGGTCTCAAAAGGAGTGTAGTTAAGAGACCGTTGAAAACACCAGCAGTTAAAGCGCTTTGAGGAGGCGCAGGCCTCAAACACTTTTGGGACAAGATGTAAATGTGTGAGAAGCACAAAATATGCAGTGATGCAGATGCAGTTCACACACACAGTTCGTTCTGCCCTTCCAAAATACTCTTCTTACTTGTATTAAAATAATGCCTCTGTAGAGAAATAACTTCATGTAATATCTCTTCATTGATGCACCTTCACTTTTGGCATTTAGGCTGGCAGGTAAAGTTTTGTAGACGCCCTCACTAGAGTCAAACTACGAGATAAAGGAATTACTGGTAGAGCCTTCCCCTGACCATTCCAGGAACACACTAATCTAGAAACAGTATTGTTACTATAAAATAAAACACAAAAGTAAGCATCCTCAAGGAAATAAGCCATATGTAGTTTCCACCTACCCCAGATGTGGTCAGTTAGGTAAAACATGTTTAAAGTTCAAATTTAGCTTTATTCATTTCGAATTGGAATTACAAGGCTAATGTTGTTAACAAACACTAGAAGTCCATTTTTTTTTCCATAAACCAACACCAACACCTTTTTTCTTTTCACTGCAGCACATAGTATTTGTAGCATGGTGTTTGGGTTTATGCATTTTTCGACTGGGGTTTTGGGGGGCGCGGGTGCTGCTGTTTTGGTTTTGTCTGTGTTTCTTTGACATAACCGATTGAACAGAGTTACACGATTTTTTAAATTTCATTTCTGAACCCTGCCCTGAGGCTGAAGGATTGGAAAGTCTGGGATTGCCTTTCATTTCAGGAATTGGAGCTCAGAGCAGGTTTGAAAGCTGAATAGATCAGTGTTCTGAGATCAGAGTTTTTCATCCATCCGAGTGGTACCAGAGGGAAAAGTCAATAAAAGTGTCCTCGTGCTCAGAGACTTTGCCCAAGCACCACCTGCAGCGCAATTTATTACTCAGTGGGTGTGTGTGTGTGTGTGTGTGTCTGTGTCTGTGTGTGCTTGCCTGAATTTCTGAGCTAGAACGCTCTCATATACAATGCATGTGTTTATGGACAAATATGTGTATGCATGTTTGTGTTGTAGGTGTGTGTGTGTGCATGCATGCATGTGCGTGCGTATGTGTGTATGTGCGTGTGTGCGTGCGTGTGTCTGTGTGTGTGTCTGTGTGTGTGCTTGCGAGTGTGTGCGTATGTGTGTGTGTGTGTGTGTGTACACTCATTTCTGGAGGCTCTGCAATATTTGCCTAAGGGTGTTTGTCATTACAGATGTGAACATAATTGGAAATAAACAGCTACATGCCATATCTCATTTCACTGACACAGTCAGAAACATAGCCATGTATTCATTTTAATGACATTACACAGCCCGCTGTATCTGCAAGATTTGCTCTCCATTTTGACTGACAGCATAAGACATGGCCACAAATTTGCTGTGTATTCTTCTGAAGCAACTGTCACACTTTCTGAGAGAAATAATGACACTTGATGTCTGACTGGTTTAAACTGGTTTATAACCTTCTATCAGCAACAATACCAAGCACCACAGTTGACCATTCATGTATGTAATGGAGCATGTTCAGTTAAAGCTCTGGCCTGATTTGGTCTGTTTAGACATGACTGATGTTTTTGAGCCATCTAAAGCCATCAGACTAAGAGGGATAATAGATCTGGGTGCAGGTAAAAACGGGTAAATTCAGCCTCAGAAAACAACAGATGAGAGATGAAAGCGACGCTTTTGCAAAATGCTGCCATCCTGATCGCATGAAGAATTGGCAAGACTGGTTTGGTTAGATCTCTTATAAATGGAGTGGTAAGGAAAGGCGTGCTAGCGTGACGTCACTAGTCCTAGATTTGACCACGTGTCTTCACATGTGTGTTTGTGAATTCCACTGGATGTGTAATCATGAGATCTTATTGATCTTAATGACTCATGATTGGAGCTCTTTAATGTGGTTCATCAGTAGCTGCTCAGCGATGTTCATATTTGCAGTTGAGGCTGATATGTCTTGACACTTTACAGAGCTAATGATGAAGCTGAGGCAATAGGCCATGATTATTGAGCAAAATGCTTCAGTCACAAGCTCTGATCCAGCATTACATCACTGTCGTAGCAAAATCTGCAATTTTACTGCAGAAAGAAATAGTTATCCACAAAATGATTTGTTTATTCCACATTTTATTTATTTAGTTATATAATATCGATCACAAAATTTTGACACGTAACGATCAACTGATTTTCAGATGGTGTAAAAACAAGTTATGATCCGACAAAATCATTTAGCAAATGATTTAGTATTAAGCTTTATCCTGATGTGTGATTATTTCCGGAATGCTTCGGAATTAAGCTCTGTTCTGTGTCTGCTGTCTTTTGTGGCAGAACATATTAATATAGGATCCAATAATGTGCCCTTTTGGAGGCAAAGGAAGGGGGTGAGAGAGAGGAAGAGAGAGCACAGAGCAAAAGAGTGAGAAAGAGAGAGAGAGAGAAGTCACTTGAAGGGTGCAAGACAGATGTAACCTTTACTTTTCCTCTCACAAATTAATCAGAGAAAACAGGAAGCCATAAAACTGTTGGTGCTTGAAGCCTCTGCCAGCCCTGGTCCACCTGCTCTTTCACTTGATCTCACTTCTGGTCCTTAGACGTCGACTTTTGACTCTTTATTTAATTAGTTCTGCACGGCTAAGCAGCTCACTCTTTTGCAGGGTTGTTGTTGGGGTGCGGAGCAGCTGAGGGTCAAATGCCTCACTCAAGGGCACAGCAGAGATGGTCACAGGAGGGGCTTTAGTGCCATGAGCACTCTCTTTCACACTGTAGGATCCTAACCCATTAAACCTGTAAAGAAATCGCCAGTTCTTAGTGACAAAGCAATCCAGAATATAAAACATGTAGCATAGCCGTCACATATGTAAGTGGGCACACTGACACACATCCAGCAGAATACTGTGTATTATTACTGGAATATGTAATTCCCAAACAGTCGTGTTGCTCATAGTCTCACAAGCCTGAATTCTGACAAATGAATCACTCAGTATGGTCAGAAACTCTGTAATTTGACTGGAAGGGGACACTGACTGTTATACTGAAAAAAAAATGTTGTTTTAACATGACTTGTTGGAGCAGGAGATACAGGAGATGTGCTACAAAAATATGTTACAACATAACAAACCACTGAGAAGCAAAGTGGTATGCCCATCAGCTAACATGAGTAATGTTGTTAAAATATCATTTTAAAGAAGGGAGACTGTGGATTTTTTTCTATAAGATACAGAGCAAGCTTCTTGTCACCTGCTTGCCGCTGTTCACTGGCTGGCACAGAGCTTAATAAAGCTACATTTGTTTAAATAGATACTTACTTCCAATCAAACTGACAAAACCACAAATGTGTGTGCTCACAGCTGCCACAACTTCTGCTCTGTACACTAGATATAATAGATCTGTACAATAGATATCTAACCTCTATGGGTGGGACTGAGCTGGCCTCTGAAGGGCTATGTGTTTATCTGCTGACTGTATGAGTAGTTCTTTATAATACCATTGTTTGAGAAATAGCTGTTCATAAGCCCTTCAGGAAACTGTATTTCTCATGCTGATTTCTCAAGCTAATTCAAAGCGTTTTATCTAACCTACTTTTAGCAGCTCATTCCCAAACCCATTTCACTCGGTTTTCTCTCTCTTTCAAACTTGTCTCAAAAAAAAAATCACACATTTGATACTGTAGAGCTTTCTCTCTCTTTCTGTCTCGCTCTCTGTCTGTCCTCTCTACCACTGTGCTGTATATCCAGGGCTCGATTTGAGCAGGCAGAGAATAGACAAAAATGATCCCCCTCAGAATACTGCCTCCTCTTTCCATTGCCTTTTGGATTCATGTGATATGATACAATTATGTAATCTTTATGATATGTTCACTGTAGATATTTTAATTAAATAGAGATGGTCAGGATTTTTTCATGTTCAAGTAAATTATGAAAAGCTGATGTGGAGCAAGTGCTTATTTAGAAATGAGCATTTGTCATTAGAAAAAAGATACCATCAGGCAACCAACTTCTAAAACCTCGCTATTACTTTGTTAAAGTGAAGGAGGCACTTGCTGAAACAAAAAGCACTAATCAATAGGCAAGTTTGCCCTGGAGCCAGGCATGTTGGTAGGCTCAGGAGATGTCCTCAAGGAAGCAATGGATCAATGCTCTCTTATCAGTATCAAGGGCTTTAGGTCACAGCACAGTTCAAAAGCTAACTATGCTAATGGGTAAACCACACGCTAGCAAATCGATATCTAGTTAACACCCATATGAAGGCTGCGAATTCAAAGAAACGTGGTGAGTGCAGAAGTGTAAACACTCCAGCAGTTCGTTATCAGGTAGTCAAACAGATTTATTGAAATTGGCTTCTATGTGAGAATCTTTTTTCATTGTAAAGTCAATAATTTGGTCCAGATTCAACTGGCTAGCGTATTTGTGCACCCAAACCATTGAAGGTATGTAACAGTAATGGTACTTTGTACCAGCTATGTGCACTATTTTCTTTTTCATTATTTCTATGTGCAGTATTTTCATTTTCACTATTTTCATGTGCATTGTTTTCTTGTTCACTATTTTCATGTGTACTAGTTTCTTTTTCACTGTTTTCATGTCATCTGCTTCCCTGACAATATACTGGAGTGACAGGTAGTCAGTTAGTAATAATTATGCATTCTTTTCAAATGAGAAACTGGAATGTGCTGTTTCTGAGAACTTGCACTAAGGATTTGTTATCAAGGATATCTTGCTGTATCTGTAGTTTCTATTGACAGTTCTTAGTAAAAATGGTCAATATGGTACAATATAACAGCATGGAAACTGTATATATATATATATATATGTGTGTTATATATATATATATATATATATATATATATATGTGTGT
>JBBIGA010000011.1:8992790-9009805 GCA_037576975.1 Alestes dentex
TACACACATACACACACACACACACACACACACACACACACACACACACACACATACACATACATATATACACACACACACACACACACACACACACACACACACACACACACACACACACACACACATACACACACTGCTAAATGAAGCAGGAATGAAAGTCTTGTGCGTGAACTCCTGTGGGTTGTTAATGTGAGGGTTATTGGCTGCTAAACTGAGTGCAATGATTAAACACTGTAATATCAGTCTCTTCAGTTCCACAGAGTACAGCAACACCAGCCCTATCACTGTCTGTTTCACATCCTTACCCTGCCAGCTCCTCTCCTCTGACCTGCTCTTTTTCATTTCAGGGTGTGTTTCTATGTGTGTGTGCACGTGTGTGTGTATGAGTGTGTGTGTGTGTGTGTGTGTGTGTGTGTGTGAGTATGTGTGTGTGTTTCTTTGTGCAGACCAAATGTCCTCAAAATAACCAAAATGCTGAAAAATCTGCAGAACAAATCTGCAGAAATTTTTTTTTGTTGGTTCTTATTTTTTCCTATTTTTTCATCACAAATGTATCTTTTTAGGAATAACTATCAGAGCAGAAAGATTGCTTTTTGGTCAATAAGGTTAAGGTTGGTGTTTTGTGTAGATGTAGTATTAGTGACATACAGTGTTGCACAAGTATAGTACTACAAATGTGTGTGTGTGTGTGTGTGTGTGTATGGGGGTGTGAGAGAGAGTGAGTTCATTAGATCAGTGAACTCATCTCCCACTCATGAAGGATTCATGAAACCCATCATCAGTGCGTGTGTGTGTGTGTGTGTGTGTGTGTGTGTGTGTGTGTTATCCTGTGTTAGCTATTAATTGGATTAATCTTCAACATGGCAGGATGGATTATAAGTGAAGGGATACAGCTGAAGTTCACTACTGATCTTCAAAGATTACTGTGTACGTGTGTGTGTGTGTGTGTGTGTGTGTATGTGTCTGTGTGTATGTGTCTGTGTGTGTGTGTGTGTACATGACCTTGTGGCACTTTGTAAGCGATTCTGTCATCATGTGCTATTTGAATTACCGTAAAAACAAGCTCCCAATTTGTCATGGACTTGCTTGATGTCCTCGACCACTGCCTCAGATGCGTTCCAGTATTAAAGAAAACAGAATGCTGAGAATCATGCTCTTGATGCTCTTGATAAAATGTTCAGTCTTCCCCATCAGTTGGTGGCTTGCCAGAGAAAATTTAAAGTGACAGAGTTCTTTACATCTTTTATCCTTATCATGGATCATTAAGTTGCAAAAGTGAAAATGGGAACATGTTCAAATATCTAATTGCTGAGCTATTTACTCAGTAATTAGGTATGAGCTAGTCTTTGGCTTTATTATTAGCAAATCAGACTGTGTTTAGTCATTGGTATTGTACAGAAGCCTCTTTTGTATTCCATGTACAAAATGCTCTTCATGCTATTGAATATCACCCTTCTATTGGTGATATCAGCTGAACATTGAGTACTGCGGAACAGCAAGTACATCTCAAACTCTCACTTTCTCTTTTTTGGAGTTATTTCTCCATTCTCCACTACTTCGAGTTGGTTCCTGCCATGTAACTTTTCAAGAATGCTTTTTAAAAGAACGCTTCTTGATATTGAGAAACAGCCCATATGTGTAACTACCAAGCACTTCAATGTTTTGTAATGCTTAAAATGTGTCATTAGAATGTGTCATTATACACTATATGTCCTTAAGGCACCTTAGTGAGCTCAGCTACTTCAAAGTGCTCGCATTGCTGACACAGGTGGTCAGCTGCACACACACACACACACACACACACACACACACACACACACACACACACACACACACACAAACTTGTATAATCTCCATAGAAAAGCATTTCTAATAGAATGGGTTGGCTACACATGAGCCTAAGCTCACCATGCTCAATGTCAGGCATCCAATAGATGTGTATAAAACCTCCAGCGTTGGGCTGTGGATCAGTAGAACTCTGCTCTCTGGAGTGATGGAGCTCCATACAACACCTTTGGAATGAGTTGGAGTTAATTGTGTGATCTAGAACTAATCAGTCAACCTCAGCACCTGACCTCCTTTCTGCTCTTGTGGCTGAGTGCAATCAAATCCTCACAGCACTGTTTCAACATCTAGTGTAAAGCCTTCCTAGAAGAGTAGAGGCTGTTACTGCAGCAAAAGAGGGACAAGCTCTTCTATTAATACGTTTGATTTGAGGCGCTGTAAGTCAGTCTCCTCCTCCTCTTTGTGTGTGCTCTCTGAGGGAACTCTCTTCGACTACAGCAGCAGCAGCAGCGTCGATAGAGAATTGGTCGTGTTTAGTGAAAGGCCGTTACCCTCACTTCCATAAACGGCCACACTTTTTTATTTAATGCCACTTTTAAACGTGCTCCGAGAAACACTCAGGAAAATGAGAAGTTTTTGTCGCTGTGTTTTAAAAGGGGCAGGTTATTCATGCTTTTAAATCAATACCCCAAAGCTTTTTAAAGGCACCACACCTTACATAATTAAATCACCGCAGCCTTCTGGTCATCTTTGTCCTCTTCTCCTTTTCTCCATCCACTCCTGTGTATGTGTGTGTGTGTGTGTGTGTGTGTTTGTATGTGTCAGCGGACAAAAACACAGTAGACAAGATTGTAATTGAACTGCTGCATTCCTTTCAAGAGTGGGAAAATCAAATAAAGGAGGAGAGCCGGGGAGTGAGGGAGTGGAGAAGAAGAGGAGAAAGAGAGAGAGAGAGAGCATTAGAAAAAGAAGGGGAGAGTGAAAGAAATATACGGAAGAGAAAGAGACAGAGAAGAGAAAAGGAGGATGCGACAGAAAAAGAAAGGGAGTAAGACAGAAATCATGAAACAGAAAAGTAGAGGAGAGCGAGGGAAAAACAATGATAGGAGGAGGGAGAGAAAGACCTAAGAGAGAATATGTAGAAAGATGAGGTGGATAGAAAATGATGAGAGAGGGGAGGAAGAGAAAAGGAGTGATAGAGATGGAACAGGAGAGGAAGAGAAAGGGGTAAGGGAGAAATAAGAGAGAGGGCGGAGAGAGAACTGGAGAGAGGGATGATAAAGGTGTAGGAGGGAAGAAATAGAGAAAGAGAAAGAAAAAGAAGGGGTTTAGATGTGATGTAAAAATGGAAAGAAAAGTGAGGGATAGAGAGACTGTGTGTGTGTGTGTGTGTGTGTGTATGTGTGTCTTCTTGGAATAAAGTAAGAGCTCAGAGGTCATCACTGGATGTTTATTGTCTCCACCGTACAGAAGAGCAGTGCAGAATCAACCAGCAGAAATTACCTTTTGATCCACTTTAGAAAAAACTCTTTCGTCTCTGCTCGCTCTCACACACATCATTTCATTTTCTCTGAAGTCTCTGTACTTTTCTGCCTCTTTGTGGAGAAACAGACGAGTGGTGTTGATAAAAGTCTTTCTAATTTAGTTTTGTAAGTGGGTTTTAATTGAATAGGGATTAATGAAGGGTTGGCACAGTGAAGGCAGCAGAGCAGTGAAATAATGGAATATTTTACACTGGGGGATTCAGCTCCACTGCAGAATGACAGCTGCTTCACTGCTGTTTACATCTCCAGGGTTTTTCCCCACAACATCGCGCTGCTGTTTATGTGCGTGTTTGTGCGTTTGTGTGGATGTAAGTATGTAAGAAAGAATGCGAGGGCGGTTCCACACAGGCTGTCATGTGTGAACAGAACACAAGAGGCTCTGGCTGGGTATTAGATTATTAGTTACACTGTGCATCTGCATGGTGTGTGTGTGTGTGTGTGTGTGTGTGTGTTCTTGTATGTGTGTATAAACTTCACATGCACCAGTGACAGTGCCTGGTTGTCAATTAGCCTCTATCTCACCTTCATTCTCCTTAACTTGCTTTGAGTCTTTGAGGCTGCTGAAGAGATGCAGATTCCTTTGAGATCACTTAATCTATGAAAACATTTTAAAACTCTCAGAGCAGCTGTTGTGAGGTTGAACAACATTTAATATCAAAAATCCTATTCAACCTAATGAGAAACTGCTTCTTCCGAGTCATTAAATATTTTTAACTGCCACTAAATCATCATTGGACAGCTCAGCATATGTGGAGGAGAATACCAACTGCCATTTCTGTTCCAGGATGTATACACTGTATGTATTAAAAGGCTATTTGTTCGTCTTATGTTTACATCTGCAGTGGAGAGTCCCAAGTATCTAAGGTCCCCCTAGAAATCAGACGTCTGTAAGTAATTAATCCTTACAACAGGAGCAAGGTAGCGTAACATTTCAGACTGGAAAATTTCTCAGGAGGTTGAATGGGACAAAGCAAAGATGCCTTGAAAGAACGGATTTGTGAGTGGAACATGGATCGGGCAGCCGTTCCTTCTGCAAGGCTGCGGGCTTTAATGTGTGTTTCTGTTTCTTTTTTGTTCTTGCATATCGTGTGTGATTTAGCCTGCCTGGGCTTTGGTATTAATTATGAATCACTGACTCTCAGGATGTTTTTGTCCTAAATAGCTTTTATATTAAATCTGCTCAAATCTGTGTGTGTGTACCAGCGCTTAGACACACCAGCGTCGTGCTAATTGTGAGTTAAATTATGCATAAGTACATAAACATTGTCAATGTATGTATGTATTAGTGTGTGTGTGTGTGTGTATGTGTGTGTGTGTATGTGTGTGTGTGTGTGTGTGTGTGTGTGTGTGCGAGAGAGAGAGAGAGAGAGAGAGAGAGAATTTATTGGTTTAAAAGCAGTTACAGTAACACTCTGATATTGCTGTCAGCTCCACTTTGGTGTAAAATGGACATATTATGGTCTGGCTCTTTGGAGAATAAGCAGAGAGACATTTTTATTCAAACACACAACAAATCTGACCTCCCTGTTCTCTCTGTCTACAGGAAGATTATTGAAGTGAAGATTATCGATGATGAGGAGTACGAGAAGAATAAAACCTTTACCATCGAGCTGGGCGAGCCGGTGCTGCTGGAGGTCGGACAGAAACACGGTAAAATGTGTTTACTCAGTTCATGACAGCAGGTCCTGTGTTCCTGGTTCTGATGTTATTGCATTAGATTACACAAATTAAAAGCGGCATGTTTTACAACCCCACCTCCACTCTGACATGAGGATACTCTTTTCATTGTATAATCATTGGAATTAATGACCATCAAACCTCTGATACACTCTCTAGCGCTCTCACACCTCCAGTATAAAGACTATGCCTAATGAGACCCTGCTCTAATTAGCTAACAGGTACCAAAATGAGGTGACTCAATATCACCATCCTTTCCACATCTTCAACTTCTTCATCCATGTTACTGTGCAAAGTAGTGCTGAATATGCTGCTCATCAAACCAGTGGGGACATAGTTACTCTCAATTTTTCATAAATGTATTTATTTAATTTGTTTTTCATAAATGAACACATGCTCTATACAGTGGTATTGCTCTTGCCATACTGCCAAGGTGAGAGAAGATGAAAAGCAGTAATTTGGGAATAATTCAAGGTACCATGCATTTTTACCTGCTTGCAGTTGTGTCAGCACTTATCAGCGCTAAAACCTTTCAGCTGTTTATACCACCTTAGGGGTAAAATACTGTTAATATGTGAGGAATAATGTATAGTCCTCTGGACATCTCTGCTGCACACCAGGGTTCTGTTTGTTCTTCTGGGATTTCTTTTCCGATAATGACCAGCAGACTATACATTATCCCATTTATTATACAGTTTCTTGCCAAAACCTATCCAGGGGCCAACGGGCGCAAGGCAGGGACTCACCCTGGGCAGGGCCACACAATATTTCATTTTCATAATTTTATTTCCGTTTCGTGGCTTCTTCTGAGTTAAAATAGTCTTTCTAGCAAAAAAAAAAAGCTGCAGGTGTTGTATACCAGTGCTTTAGGCTCCCTGCAGACTCATCAACGTGCTGTTTACTGTTCTTCTTATCAGCAGGAGATATGGGAGGATGGTGCTGGCTAATATCATTTTCACTTCTGTGAATCGTTTTGATCACAGATTTAAAAACACTGTCACTAAACCTAAATGCTGGACTCTTCACAGTGTCCAACCGAGTGCAGAAATAGTTTATTCCTGCTCGGAGGGCACTGTAGCTCGCAACGGAATCATTCGGAGCGATGCATTAAATGAGCACAAAGCTGGATTAAAATTCTGTACTGTAATTCTCAATATTTACAGACATTCCCTTCTCCACTAACCTGCCTGTGAAAACTCTGATAGCTCAGTGATCATTATCAAGAACTATTAGCCCGTCTAACATTGGGATGGCCCATTTAATTAAATGGACATTTCTGCAGCATTCTAAGGAACCATTCAGTGTTTTTAACAGTAATTTGCTTTAGATACTTGATACGCTGAACGTTAAGCTGGATATTTCTGGTGCTGAGAGTGACTGAAAACTGGGCATGCAAGAGGCAGAAAAAGCAAAAAGGGAAAGGGAACTTACAGGAGTGGAAAGAATGATGTAAAAGCACAGGGCATCAAGAGAAGGTAAAAACAAAGGGAGAGTAAACATGGGGTAGCTCCGTGTGCGCAGAGCGATTATGTAAGGGTCTTTTAAGCTTAAGAGATGTGATTCTGTTAGCATGAGAGAATAACATATTTCTCTGCCTCTGTGCGCAGAAGATTTAGCTTGATTTTTATTTTACGTAATCCGAAGTGCAGCGCATATGTTCGCAGCGCAGTGGTAGGTGTTAATATCTGCTGGCTGGGAAAGTTTGTTACCTCTGAAAATAATTGGCTGCCACGGGATCAGCTCGAGAGACTGCAGGCCATCAGCATGTTTTAATGTTAATTATACAGCCTGTCCTGGCATGGACCCCTTCAGTCCGACGCCTTACTCTGCTATTCAATTACCACCATGACTCTTGCGTGATTTATTGAGCCACTGCTTGTCAGATTAAGAAGCCTAGTAAGAATAAGCACCTCTGCCTCTTTCATGACCAGTTATCAGTCACTCTCAGCACTGTCCTCTTTCAGAAATATGCAGATTACCTCTCTCTTCAACTTATCACTTCAGTTCGGTTCAGTCCAGCTCTGTTTTCTCATGTGCAGTTCAATTCAGTTCAACTCAGCTGAGTTCAGTGCAATTCATTTCAGCTAAAATGAATTCCACTTCAACATGGTTCAACTGAAAATGGATCAGTTCAGTTCAGTCCAATTCATTCCTATTATTATCACTGCCACATAAAAAAGTTTGGGCCATAAATATTAAAACAGTCAAAAAAAAATGAGGAAAAAAACACAATGACGATGCTAATGAACATTAGATTAAACACATCTGAAACATTTACTGCTTTTATTAAAGCTTGTGATAGACCTATTTGTGTGTGTGTGTGTGTGTGTGTGTATCTGTGTGTGTGTGTGTGTGTGTGTGTGTGTGTGTGTGTGTGTGTGTTAGCATTTCTAGACTGATTCCTGCAGAGTGTCCACTGTTTTAGCATCTGATAGAAACACACTAACTCTATTCACAGATAGTGACATATGTACGACTTCCAGAACGCCTAGTGTTTTCTTTCACAAAGTTGGTCTCACCCATTATGAATCAATAAGAGAATGGATGATTCCACGGTCATGTCCTAATTGTTGATTGTTAATCTTATGCGTCAGGCCTTAAGTCCAACACCTGAGTTCCTAACCAATGGGAGTTCCTAACCTCTCTCTTATTCTGTGTTTGTCTCTCATGTTTTCTCATCTCTTCCATTTTTCTTTCTTTCTCCTGTCTTTCTCTCTTTCTCAGGAGACTCCAATGAGAACAAGCCGGCAGTTGGAGCAGAAGAAGAAGAGGTGGCTAAGATGGGCTGTCCTAGTCTGGGAGAGCACATCAGGCTGGAGGTGGTGATTGAAGAGTCCTATGAGTTTAAGGTAATACATCCTATTCCATAGAGTACTCAGAACCTCATGGGTATAGTAAAGGCTGCCCTTACTATGTGCCCCATGGTGAAAACAGCTAGAGATTACTTCATTTGATGATAAATACTGTTGTGTGTAGTTTTGTTTGGCAGAAAGAAAAACGGTATGTTAATGTGATGCTATGTGAGATTTCATTCAGTAATTACATATAAGTAACTAAGCGACAAAAGGGAGACAAATGTATTGATGAACAACAGTTACTGTGCAGCAGTTTTCTAGGAATAAAAATCGAACAGAACGTCTGTTCCGGTTTCCAAAAGACTGGAAAAACGTTTACAAAAATGCATTGAATACAAAATTGGCTGAGAGCAGGAGTCATACCACTTCATTTTAAGGTAAATGGAGTTTCCAGCTGACGGCTAAAAAGAGGAAATTCCTCAGAATGCTACTCTGGACAATTTTCCAGGAGACATGTTGAAAAGGTTTTATATGAGTCAGCTAACACCATCTCTATAGGCTAATTTTCAGCGAAAAACAAACCTGCATTATAGCCTTAAGCTCATACTATGCTGCTATAGTGACACCAGATGTGCTTCTTTCAGGTAAAAACACATTTATGCGATTAGATTATTATCGCCCATTATAGTCATTGGTCATGAGATTTTCATGTAAATGTCAGTCTAATGTAATTTGCTAATTGATGCTTAAGATTTTAATGTGCAAATGTGCTTACTATGCGTGTGTGTGTGTGTGTGTGTGTGTGTGTGTGTGCATGCGTGCGTGTGTAGAGCACAGTGGATAAGCTCATTAAAAAGACCAATCTGGCTCTGGTAGTGGGCAGCAGCAGCTGGAGGGAGCAGTTTGTCAGTGCAGTTACCGTGAGCGCAGGTAAGCTGCTACACATCCTGTTTGCGTACTACTTAGGTCTTGTTTCAGAAACAGTTGGTTTATTTCACCTCATATGTTACACATTTGAGGAATTTGTCTTGATGGGTGAACACACATATATTGTCAGTGTCGGACCAAACCTCAGGAAGTTAATGTAAGGTACAAGTACATGTTAATGTAAAGAAATGATGTCATTTTGTACTATTTCTATTGAATATTCATTGTGAAATTTGGGGCTGTGGGGCTGTCATGTCAATAAATGAAAAATGTCAAAAACCTTTGTTCTGCAAGCAGCAATATGATACACAACATACTAAAAAGATAAACAAATATTCAAGAGTAAATAAGACACGTTTACCAGGAGAAAAGATGTACATTATGTGAGCGGTATGAACATTTGTGCACAGATACAATAATACATACACCTCTTCTGAAAATCAGAAAAGGAATCTGCATAAATGGATCACAGTCAAAAAGCTTATTCTACTACCTTAAGATGCGTTCCGGAGTGGACTCTTGTCTTCTGCTGCTGGAGTCTCCCCAGCTTCTCTACCAAGACAACACCGAAGCTGTTGCTAAAGGCACATAGCACACTTTAACCCACGCTTAGTGTAATTAACCCACTGTTTTGAGCTGATAGAGATCACCGTGACGTGATGAGAATTCATATATCTGATTAATTCAAGTGTGGATATTTATAGGCTCGAGATGGCTGTTATGCACGAACAGTGCTCCACTGCGGCTCTTTCTTGCACATTCTAAGCATTTTGGTCAACACCCCCGATTCTCAAATGCACTTCCCACCACTACTGACAACACAAACATAAATTAATCTGAAAGAACATGACAGAAACGAAACTACAATACAACAAATATTTAGTGAAGGCAACACATTCATTCAGGTTTAGAAACTGGATTATGAATAATGTACACCTGGTGTATCAGATATAACACCTTTTTTACATATTAAAGTTGGCATGAATCGGAAATCATAAAGCTTGTAGTATTTGGAAATCATCTCTGTACTGAGACTCATCTCTTAGAGAATCACGTTATCAGAGAGAGTCTCTTAGCTGCCACTGCATTTTTTATTATAGTAGGTAAGAGTGGTGAGAGGAGCGATGAAACACTATATCACTGGTTAATATGATCTGTTGACATAATCTGAAAACCAGAGGGCACTTTAGAGATGGGTAAAAAGCATTAGATTACAAAGAAGGTTACAGGGAAAACAAATGTAGTTTAATTTGCTTAATTTGGCTTTGGATAGAAACGAGCCGGATATAAAAGGTCCATTTCAGTTTCAAAGTAAAGATATAAAGAGTTAAAATGAACACAGGAAGCTGAGAGGGAGCCTTCATTTGATCCGGGTCTCTCCACCAATCTCCATGAAGATCTGCAGGGTTAATGCAGTTTGAACTCCAGTCAATAGTGATGGGTTTGACTGATGGGATGATGAACTAATTGGTATTCTGCACTGCTCTCTCCCAGTCATTAGACTGAATCAAATATTCATCAGCCCATCTTGTCCATTCGCCAACCTCTGACTTTTGACCCATTAGGTGACGATGATGAGGAGGAAAGTGGCGAGGAGCGTCTTCCATCTTGCTTCGACTACATCATGCACTTCCTCACCGTCTTCTGGAAGGTTCTCTTCGCCTTCGTGCCGCCCACTGAGTACTGGAATGGGTGGGCGTGCTTCATCGTGTCAATCTCTCTGATTGGCGTCTTAACAGCAGTGACGGGTGACCTGGCCTCGCACTTCGGCTGCACCATCGGCCTGAAGGATTCCGTCACTGCTGTGGTGTTTGTGGCACTGGGCACTTCCATTCCAGGTGTGTTTCAGAGTGAATGTGAACATCAGTACAGATAAGAAGACAGATATTTGTACTTTTATCTATAGGCATCTCATCTTTATTGCCTTTTAGCGGCTGAATGAATGAATGGATTCATTCATTCATTAAGTCATGTTATTGATTAGCATTGTTTAACATTTTCTTTGATAACCGTTTACAGCAATCTGCATGATAACTTTCTGTCTCTTGTCGAATGTATAACATAAAGCTGAAGACTTTGTGTCAATCAAATCAGCAGTTATCAGTGCTGAAATGCCGCTACGTGCCCGAAGGCATTTGCATAATGCTTGCTTGAGGAAATTGGCACCATTACAAGTGGTGAATCTTCCCCTCTCACACAGAGCTGAAATCTAATAAAAGCACATGCACACACACACACACACACACGTGCGCGCGCGCACACACACACACACACTCACTCACACACATACATACTCAAAGACCTCTGAAAACCACTTTAGATCTGGCACCAAAACATTATCAGTAAATTCTTTAAGTCCTGTAAGTCGTGAGGTGGAGCCTCTATGGATCAGACTAGTTTGTCCAGGATATCCCACAGATGGTCTGTTGTTTGAGATCTGGGGAATAGGGAGGTGAAGTCAACACCTTGAACTCTTTCTCATGTTCCTTAAACAATTCCTGAAAATGATTGAATCTTATAAGCCTATAACCCTGTGGCTGGTTCACCCGTTGTCCTTCCTTGGACAACTTTTGGTAGGTACAAACCACTGCATACCAGGAACACCCCACCAGACCTGCTGTTTTGGAGATCCTCTGACCCAGTCATAGAGTCATCACAATTTAGCTCTTGTCAAAATTGCTCATATCCTTACACTCACTCATTTCTCCTGCTTCCAACACATCGACACTTGTTTGTATGTGTGTATGTGTGTATCTATGTGTGTATGTATGGATGTATGTATGAATGAATGAATGAAGAAAGGAAGCAAGGAAGCAAGGAAGGAAGGAAGGAAGGAAGAAAATCACATCTGCATTGATATACATGGGAAAATGGAAAATGTGGTCAAAAGATTGAGAACAGTCCATCCAATACAGAGAAGGATATTAGACAGATAATACTTCTAGTTAGGCTGTGGTGAATAACCTTCAGTACAAAGATGAATGCAGTGTAAACATACAGTGTAATATATATATTAGAGCAGAGAGTCTTTCACGATTAAGGTGTAAATGAATAAGTAAGTAAAGTGGCCCTTATAGTCACACGTGAACACACCACAGCATAGCACGCAGTGTGAACAATGTGAAATTCCTTCTCTGCATTTAACTCATGCACCTGCACCAAGTGAAGCAGTGGGCAGTGTGTGGGGACAGTGTGGGGTACCCTAGCGGCGCCACTAGCAGACCTGGAATTCAAACCCACAACCTGAAGATTGTAGACGCATCTTCCTAACCACCAGACCACCAGCCACCCCACATCTACTCAGAGTTGGATTTTAACTCACGACCCTGCCACTCGCAGCGCAAAGCATAAACCAGTATATGGTAGATTTTGAAATCACACATATCATCTACAGTACATGACATACATGTGGATAGGCCAAAATATAATATAGTGTTTTATCTCTATGTCTGTCTTTTGCTTAAAGGGTATTTCTTTAAATACGCATGTCCTATGACACAGAATTTAACACCCAGGTTGCTTAGGAAGATACACTGACCATTACGATATTTGTTTAGAGGCTATGCTAGTATAAAATAGCCCAAGCTGAAGAACCTGACCTCAGGTTTCATGACCATAGGAGTTTGCACCCAGGAGTATAAAGGGGAGACCTTAACAGCCTCAGGGGTGGATCCACCTGCTGGCAGTGTCTGATTTGGCAAAATAAAGGAAAGCGCCTATATCATTTTTATTTCACCATGACATAGACCACACAGGCGAGTTCATATGTGATCAGCTATGGGAAATGCAGTTGTAGAGAAAAAAATGTTATTCCCTGCTGTCAGGGCCCTGTGTGCATGAGCATATATATATTACAATCCCACACATTCCGCTGTGAAACACATAGATACAGGATCAGTTAGAGAGGTCTCTGTGTGTGTGTGTGTGTGTGTGTGTGAATGTTGCAGTAGGTAAGTGTGAGCTAGTGTGCAGGGGTGTTGACGTGTGATTTTTTACAGCTTTTGTCATCGTGTTTGTTAGCGAATCTTGGCTTGAGTGTGCAATTAAAGGTTCTTGTTGTCTTCCAGGCACCTAACAGCTCCATCTGTCTACATCCAGCGTTTTCTCTATCCGTCTTCTCCTCCACCTCTTTTCCTCTCTGCTCCCTGATTACTCCCTCATTTTGAGTTCTTTTTTTATTTTTTACACTGCCTTCTTTGTTTTTCTTTTGGTACCCGTGAACCTAGTAAGGATTAAGCGGTTACAGAAATTGAACAAATGAATGAATTAATTTAGCCTAATTTTGGGAAGGGAAATGCTGGAGCTGACTACTGCATTTTGGAGAGAATATGGTTCATGGAGTCGAAGGCACTGTGTAATACTTGCCAGCGTTTTTTGTAAAACTCGCTTGAAAAGAATGCAATTGCGGGCAAGGTAGGGATCACCTGAAGTGTGGGCCCAGTTTAAGATGATGAATAAATAACTCACTTTTTTTCTGTACCCTCTCCACAGACACCTTTGCCAGTAAGGTTGCAGCCATACAGGACCAATATGCTGACGCCTCCATCGGTAACGTAACAGGGAGTAATGCAGTCAACGTCTTCCTGGGCATTGGTGTGGCATGGACCATCGCTGCTGTATACTGGCGCACTAAGGGCAAAACCTTCCAGGTGGATCCCGGCTCCCTGGCCTTCTCCGTCACACTCTTCACCGCCCTGTGTGTGGTGTGTGTCAGCGTGCTCCTGTACCGCCGGCGCCCCTCAGTGGCTGGAGGAGAACTGGGCGGTGCTCGGACTTGCAAACTGGTCACCTCATTGTTCTTCATTGGGCTTTGGCTTATTTACATTCTTCTGGCCTCTCTGGAAGCATACTGCCATATCCCTGGATTCTGAGAGAGAGAGAAAGCGAGAGAGAGCGAGCGAGAGAGAGAGAGAGAGAGAAAGAAAGAGCGAGCGAGAGAGAAAGAGAGAGCGAGCGAGAGAGCGAGAGAGAGAGAGAGAGAGAGAGAGAGATAGAGATAAAAGAACAAAGCATGTAAAGAGACTTTAGGTCAGCTTCTCACAGTAGAACAGTATCTTCTGACACATTTTAGTCTTTCAGATAAGACAGTGAGTGTCTCTTTGGTTCCCACACTATAAACTTTTCCTTGTCCTTCTTCTCTGTTCTCTAAAGAAGTACCTTACCGTGGGTTCCTTTCTCCTTTTGCCTTACTGTAAGAACTCTGAAGTTGTCTTAAAATTGTCTCTACGCTCTTAAAAATAAAGATTGCTTGGTGGTTCCTGGCTGGAACGTACAGTTCAAGGAAAATCATTTTTGGAAAATTGGATCAGGAGCCTTACATTACGTGAAAGTCCTTTACAAAGGTTCTTTTCACACATTTACAAATGTGAAAAGTTCTTTGGAGAATCAGAAGTAGTTTTGATGGTGTCACTAATGAAAGCCCCCTTTTAGCTCATTTATTTTTAAGAGTGTACCGGTAACCAGTGAGCCTATAGTTTTTTTCCTCCTTCTTCAACCACTCACTCCTGTTCAAGTCAATCTGAAGTTCTGGTTTCCTGAAAGCTGTGTTTTTCTACTCCTTTTCAATGGTGTCAAGTGTCAATGGCGTCAAGTTGTTATCGTGTAATTGTAATGAAGATATTCTAGAAGACATTCGGACCAAGACAAAAGCATGGAAAATGATGGGCTTGGCGTATGTGTTTATGTGTGAAAGAATTGAAGCTTGTTTTAGATAAGAATAACTTTCTGTAAAAAAAAAAAAACACACAAAAAACTGTTTACTGAAGGACGGCAGATGTTGACCGGACATTCTGACCCAGGACTTAATAAGGACCAAAAAAGGACCAATCAGAATGAAGAGAACGGAAAATGTTAAGGATGTGGCTGAAGATGATATGGACTGTTTAAAACTAAAAAGACTGGACACAGTTGCTGCCCAGTTCCCAGACAAAAAAAAAAAAAGAAGGATATTCTGTAGAGCGTCTTCACTGACCGTGTAAACTAATTTTGTCCAAGGCGAGGCTGGGCGTACAAAAAGAATTTCTTTTGTTTTGTTTATGTTTAATGAAACTTTTTGAAATGAAACTCTACCAAGAACAAATCTGTGAGCTAAAGTGTTGACGAGACCGAGGTAGCAGTGTGTGTGATGGCATTTAGCTTGGATGGCAACCACCTTTACCCCATCAAAGGGAAAATGTCACTATGGAAATACAGGACGAGCGCAGGAAATGACCTTTGCCACTGCAGGCCCCCTAAAGAGGGCTAAGTGTTCGAATCATGTAAACACATTCTCACAGGAACACACTGATTTCATGTGTTATTATTATTATTATGATGATTATGATTATGATGATTATTATTATTTCGATATATTGATTACAATACTTCACTGCTGTTGTCAAACTGCAACTCTGACGTTACTGTTGTTATCCATCATTATTGTTTATGTTGTCAAGGCCAGTATTTGTAACGGTTGGGTTTACTGTGAAGATACACTGGACAAAAAAAGAGCGAGAGAGAGAGTTATTAACACTTCTCTCTCTGTCTCTGTCTAGCGTGCTTCTGTATTTTAAGAATGATCGATGGAATAGTCACACACACACACACATGAAAGAGAGGAGAGGGGAGGGCATAAAGGAAGAAGTGTGACAGATTTAGTACTCGTGCAGACGTTTAGCTATTCGGAGTAGCTGCCTCAGCCTAATACATTGTTTTGAGTGATAGGATGCGTATGCAGTGTATTTTTAGGACCTCCTGTTGCTAGGCGACCATTCCAGAGAGTCATTGTCTTGTCTGAGCCTGTTGATACTGTGTGTATATGTGTGTGTGTGTGTGTGTGTGTGTGTGTGTGTGTGTGTGTGGTAATCGCCTTATAAGGTCACTACTTTTCTTTCCTGCAGTCTGTTTGCTCTTAAGTCTTAATGAATTGGGGGCACGCCAGAACATCCCAATGCAAAAACAACTGCTGTAATTGGATTCCATTAACAGATAGCCGAAGAGTTTTCTGAATGGGGCTGAGAGAACCAGAGAGAGGAGGGGAGGGGGCTGGGTGATGTTTTTGATGAAGAATGGAGGGGATTAGGTGGAGAGTGTATCTGGATTAAGATTCGGATAAGTAGGTGATCAGTCATGGGGCATGCAGTTGTGGGGAATGGAAATGTAAGTCCCTGCTGTCGGGTTCTTGTTTAAATATGAGCAGTATAAACAGTGGCTCAGGCCCTCGCGGCCACCAGGGGGCCCTGAGTGTGTATTTCAGAAAAGTGTATTTAATGTTATCTCTCAAAAAGCACAGTGCTGAGATATTCCCCATCAGAATGAACTATTGATTCTTCTTGTACTCTTACACACACAAGGAAATGACCGGGGTGGGTGGGGTGCGGATGCATCCAAATGGGATGCAATGTAGGACCCCCCCGCCCCGCTTGCTGTCATATCAAAACTTTGTACCTAAGTTTTTATGTCGTGTATGTTTGTTCTGGTTGCTTATTTATTTGCGCCATTTGAAAGCCAGCTGTCCTATACAATGTGTGACCATTTCTTGATGAATGAATCAACAGAAATGACAACTCATGACATTATTGTACATTAAAGTAGTTAAGAATGTTTTTCAGTTATCTTCTTTCTTTGTTGAATGAATTGTAATCGTAAAATGACTAAGAGGCAGAAAGAAACACTAGAAGGGTGGAAAGGGCCTATAAACAGTTTAAAATTAGTGTTTTAATGGTTGTTAATAATAATAATAATAATAATAATAATAATAAAATGGGCATAAACATCTCAGAAATCGTTAATAAATAGACCAAAAGGGCAGCTGTTATATATCTGATTAAAATGACTGACTGGTATAATGAAGAATGATGGAGACAGACAGTATAGATGAGTGCAAGCTCACTATTTGGCAACCCAGAGGTCATGCTTGCCTTTTTTATTCATTTGGTATAACAGCTTATTCTTTATTTTAAAGGTATTTATGACCAATGACTTTATTATTTTTATTATTATTATAAAGGTTTTGTTATAAGGGCTACAAATTAAGCTCGACACACACAGATTAGTATTAGTGTGAGTGTGAAATGTGTCTGCTGGCTTATCTCCCGGTGTCCTGATCCAATCAGTGAAAGTGGTGTGTCGGGGTGTCACTGACTTTGTGTTTTGACAGGCAGAAAGAACAAGAGGGCATGCATACACACACACACACACACACACACACACACACACACACACACACACACACACACACACCGCTGCTGTGCTCTTACAAATCCTTAGGCAGTATTGATATTTGCATAGTAGGTAGTTGAAGCTG
>JBBIGA010000011.1:9053159-9065659 GCA_037576975.1 Alestes dentex
TACACTCTTCATACAGACACATGCACACAGACACATACATTCTTCATACAGACACACGCACACACACACACACACACTTAGAGTTAATATTATATTAGTTGGCAGCCTTTGGCAGGCCTAAAAGGAAGCTGTCAGTTAGCAACACACAATCAGAACACACGAGCTCCTCTGAAAATTAAATGCTGGTGAAGTGTCCTAGCCTGGTGATGCCTACAATATTGTCTCTGTGTTGCATGTGTTTGTGTGTGTGTGTGTGTGTGTGTGTGTGTGTGTGTGTGAGAGAGAGGTCGAGAGAGAGAGAGGTCGAGAGAGAGAGGTCGAGAGAGAGAGAGGTCGAGAGAGAGAGGTCATGTGTGTATATGTGTTAAAGCATGTATGTCTGGGTTCACTGGACTGTAAGATCCAGACACAGCATTAAATAATTCACATTCACATCTCGCCGGCTCATAGAAAGTGGTTGCAAGGGTCGTGCCGGAGCGCTGCTTTCAGAATTGCTCCCACTCGCTCAAGTCTGAAAGTAATTTAAGTTACCACTGTGCTGGATCTAGAAAGCAGTTCAGGCCTAATAAAGCACTCAGGCCTGAGCCTCAGACAGTAATTAAAGGTAGCGCATGAAACACACTACAGCTTCATTTAAACTCCAATCTATTTTTAATGCTCTTTCTCCCAGGTACCTCACACCCTCACACAAACCTGAATAGCGAGTTGGATCTGTGGTTCTAGAACTAGGACAAGACTTCAGCTTTCAGTCAAGAAGCTATAAAATGACTTATAATAAAAGTAAGGAATGACTGGCTTTATTTAAAAAGAATGAACATAAACCTATTTGAACCAGTCTTTCTGCTGCGTATAGATTAAAACCCTTACCTTTCATGTGCTTACTTGTACTAACAAGCCTACAAACACTGTGTTTATACAGAGATTTGCTGGTTGGAGACACAGAGACAATTGGTGTTTGAAAGAGTGTGTGTGGGAAAGAGAGCATGAGAGTGAGTGTGTGTGAGAGAGAGTGAGAGGAAGTGCTAAAGAAAGACGGAGAAAGTGTGTTTGTGTGTGTGAGAGAGAGCGAGATAGAGAGAGACAGAGAGAGAGAGAAAGAAAGAGAGAGAGAGAGAGAGAGAGAGAGAGAGAGAGAGAGAGAGAGAGAGAGAGAAAGAGAGAGAGAGAGAGAGAGAGAGAGAGAGAGAGAGAGAGAGAGAGAGAGAGAGACTATAAATGTGAAAGAGACAAAAGTGACTGTAAGAGTGAGGCAGATAAAGGAGAATGAGTGTGTGTGAGAGTGAGAGGTAGTTTTGTAGAGAGAGGGAGAGATGGTGTGTGTGTGTGTGTGTGTTAAAGAGAGAGAAAGATTATTACTGTGTTAGAGAAAGAGAAAAAATGTCTAAGTGTTTGTGTGTGCATGAAACAGTGTGAGTGTTAAGCAGATAAAGAGGAGAGTGAGTGTGTGTGAGAGTGAGAGGAAGTTTTAGATTGAGAGGGAGAGAGTATGTGTGTGTGTTTAGGGAGACAGTGAGAGAGAGTGTGTTAGAGACTGTTAGAGAAAGAGAAAAAAGTGACTGTGTTAGTATTTGTGTGTGCATGAAACAGTGTGAGCGTGAAGCAGATAAAGAGGAGAGTGAGTGTGAGGGAGAGATTTTCTGTGTGTTTGAGTGTGATAGAGAGAGAGTGAGTGAGTATGTGTGTGAGAGAGGTGGGGGGAGAAGGGAGGGGGTAGTTTTACAGTGAGAGGAGGAATCGGCCCACATAGGAAGAGAGGAGGGGAAAAGGAAGGACAAAAAGGACTGAGGAGAAGAGGAGAGAGAGAGAGAGAGAGAGAGAGAGAGAGAGAATAGTGGCCTGCTTGTTTGCTCTTCGTGTCGTTTTGAATAACAGTTAAAAGAGGACTTTACACAGAGCAGCGCTCTGATCTGTGCGTTTAGCGGCGCGTATTTGCAAACGCTTTGCATGCGCGTCTCTGTAGATACAGACAGAGCCTAGGGGTACACACACACTCACACACACACGGACACGTGTTGAGCTCTTTGTAGCCACTTGACTCTGGTTTACCAGCAACGACACTGATCTGAACAGAATTGAACTGAACCGGCTCCACAGGTTCCAGCCCGGTCCAGTCAGGCTGTTCAGTGGGTCTGTGATGTGGTGAACGCTGGGCTGCTCCCCACTCAGACGGGCACAGTAGCTGGCGAGTCTTCAGGTGTTGGTTTTGAATCACGCAGCAGCACCGAGGAGCTCCTCCAACACGGCGAGGAAAACCCAGCGGCCGACTCCAAACCTCTCCTCTGCTGGACTATGGCGGCGGTAACTAGTGCCGAATCGAGCCCCCAGCCGCGGGTTTACTTCCAGACGCCCCCCGGTACCGAAGAAACCGAGACCCCGGTCCGAAAACAGGGACGAGTCACGGTAAAGTACGACCGAAAGGAGCTCAGAAAGAGACTCAACCTGGAAGAGTGGATCATAGACCAGCTAACGGAGCTGTACGACTGCGAGGTAAGACCCCCAACTTTCGGTGTCGATTAACAGTGGAACAATAGGACGATATTGACCGTAATCGCGGTAAAACACGTCACGACAGGTTTATTGTTAGCAATTCTGGAACACTCAGCATCAGTTTTTTTTTTATTTCGTTACCAAGTAACCATCATCAGAGCAATAGGCGAAAAGTGAAAAAGAAATGTCTGTATTCATGATTTGACGATTTTTAAGTTAAGTTTATTTATATAGCAAATTATGATACACAAAAGGCCATTCAGAGTGCTTTGCAGGAATAGAATAAAAATAAAACAGAATAGAACAAAACAGCATAAAATCATGGAAGGGACCAAAGAATACATAGAAAATTGCAGTAGAAGGACAGACGTGGACAAGAAAGTGGAGGAGAACCGAGCAACACATTTTAGAACAGAGCCACAAACGTTAACATATTTTTGACTATTTTTCAATGTTCAAACTTATCAGACTTATTAGGACTTGATAAGGAATGGGCAGTGTTTGTCTATGTTTGTCACTATGGTAGTAAATCATGTAACAATTTGAGTTTTCATTGGGACAAGACATGCAATGTGTGATTTAGGCCTGTTGGCTTAATATGGGACTTCATCTCAAGAAGTGCACGTAACATTTTGGCCATTCAAAAACTGTTCGCCTGGTCATCGGATTTGAACATAAAGTCATCACCTTACGCAAGCTGAGAGCTGCTGGGAGACATGTGTGAGTGTGTTTAAGCGAGCAATCTGGCGTTGACCCACATTCACAGAGGGACTTAAAGCCTTCTAGGACTCCAGGCATGAGGAAAAAAAAGAATCTGCTCTGGTTGCTCGTCTTTGAAACATTTACCCGTTTAAACTATGACTTCAGCCAATAGGGAATGTGAAGTCAGAGCTGTTTAGAGGTTCAGTATGAGATAACCTGTCCTATCTATTTTATAAAGACCAAGAGTTCAAATGGCTTTTAGTCGCTGCTCTTTACGTACTTTAAATCAGTTTATGGATCTGTTTTTCTTATCATACACACTCAAGCACTCTGTGAAGTGGAAGAAATCGCCATTTATATGGACTGTGCTGCTTGTGTGGCAGAGGTGACTGAGACTGGAGACACATCTTAGCTGGCCTGGTTACTTTTTGGAAAGTTCGAACATGTGGATTGGCTTTACTTCTCTTGCTCCCCTCCCTCTTTGCATCTCTCCAAACTGCCCTCGCTACCCTTCCCCCCAGTCCCCATTTACTACCAAAAAGGAAATGACTCTTCTTCCCAGCGTTTCCCTTCGAGATTCACACTTCAGAGCATTATAGACTCCTGTGAAATTCCACCACGTTCTGCACTAGGCATGGGTAGATTGATAGGACTGATACAGCCCTGATGTTTTCTTTAAGCAGTAAATGGAATGTGTATTTTTGTGTCTTTGATGCTGAAAAAGTGGGAAAAATGCAAATGAATGTTATGCGGGTGACTTTTCCTTCCACCTCTTTCCTTTGGTTTTCACACATACATACAAAAACATTCACATTCAAGCACAGACAGCCACATTTGACAGAACGAATGCTCTCAAAGGGCAAATCAAATGATTTATTTCACTCCACTAATGTCTAAATACTAGGTCTGTATTACAAAAGTCCATGCACAGGAAGTCTTGTCAGTGTTTCAGTACTGGTATAAAGTAAAGTATTGGGATATTAGTGTGGTATGACTTGTTTACAGATCTAAAGTAGAATCCCTGTTCAGCACAACAGCAGCTTTGTAAGCCACTTAACATATAAATTTGTAGCACGCTGTGCTGTTTGATGTGTGGGTGGAGCCAAAATGGGTCAGAGTTGACGTTTTAATGCCCCAGGCTTTCTCCAGTTCTGCAACAGGAGCCAGTCACATTCATTTTACAGAACATTTACTGAAAATTACAAACTAATTCATGTTTTCAGTGTTTAGTGAGAATGGTGACATAGAACAAGGTAACAGAGTAGGTTTTAATCTAACATCAGATTAACATGAACTGCAGAGATACGCATATAGGACTGCAGCACGTCTGGTGTGGTATTAACACAATAAACCCAATTTTTTCTGCACACACTACAACAAGAGGACAGCTGCCAAAAACGTACATACAGTATATACAGTTTTTAAAAAATCATGTATTTCATAAAAGTGGTAACCTCATATGGGTTTCTTCTGTGTAGTGAACCACATAGATTTAATGACAGCTGCACCAAAATAGTGCACTGGGGGGTCCAATAGGGACTCATTTGGGATACAGCCATGGTCCAGGCCTGCAAAGAAGGAAAAGTGATCTGGCACTGAAAGACAGATAATACAAGGAGGAAGAAACAAGTGAGAGAGGAGGAAGAAGCATCTGAATGAGTGTGGAAATATGCAAAACAACCGGACCTGCAACACGTGGCTGTGTTTGCTTAGACACATGATTGACAGTGTAGCAGATTTTTCTCTCGCCACAGTTCAGCAAGGTGAGGACTGTCTGATTGTCTACGGTGTTTTCCTAGCAGTGATTACATTTACTTAGGTAAGCAAAGCAAGCCTAAATGGAAAACTGGAGGCAGTACAGAGAGGTGAAAAAGACAGGGAGAAATAAACAGATAATTACTAATGGTCTAACAGCCAGGGAAAGAAAGAGAGAGAGAGAGAGAGAGATGGAAAAAGACAGCTGTGGTTTCACCCCTTGGCTGACAGCATAGGCATTTGTGTTTTATTGTTTTTCCCAGCGAACATGCGCACACACACAGTTTGACACTTTGGTTAAAACTCATCACATACCGGCATATGGTGTGTAAAAACGAGTAAATGCTTCAGTCTGTGAAGTGGTGATTCAAAGGCATTGATTTTGAATGAAAGCTAATTATAGCTGATTGTAACAATATTCTGCCTAGAATAAAATTCTGCAGTTATTGAAGGAAAAAAAAAAATCTGGACACTTCTGTGTCTTTGTGAATCATACTAAAGAACTAAAGTCAAATTTAGGTGAGAATTCAAGATTCTTTCTTTATCAAATTGTTGCGAGGTCACCCTTCCGCCATTAAACAAGTTACTTGAAGGGTACTTTCGTTTGAATGGATGAATGGGGTGGTGCTGGCCTAGCAGGTAGGATACTTGCTTCTGGACCAAGAGGTCATGGGTTCGAGTCCTACCTTCAGCAAACCACCACTGGGTTCCTGAGCAAGACCCTTAACCCCAAGTTGCTCCAGGGAGACTGTCCCCTGTAGTTAGGGAGAGGAAAGTCGCTTTGGATAAAAGCGTCTGCTAAATGCCGTGAATGTTTTTCTCGTCACATTAGTCCTCAGAGACCCCCTGACCTCACAAGGGGCGAGTGGGTTTGTCCGTCTCCAGACTGAGTTAGGCTCGAGTCAGCAAATTTCTGCCATAGTTACCCAGAGAAGGGAGAGAACAACACTGACAGAAAGAAAGAAAGAAAGAAGAATGAGCGGCAGAGAGAGCAAGAGGCTGACAGGATGACACATGCTTGTTTGGCTAGTCATTGAGTTAATGTAGTGTAGGTGTAAGTCACAAAAGGAAATGCCAGTGAGAGATGCACTGCATGTGTGTGTGTGTGTGTGTGTGTGTAAGAGAGAGAGAGAATGTTAAAGCATAGCTAAGAGGTTGTTCGGTCACGCCAGTCTCTCTAACAAGGAATTAAAACAAACAGTCACTGATTCGCATTATTCAGACAACATTGTGGCATATGAAGAGTAGCTTTCATTTATAGTTAACGGTGTTAGTATTTATGCATGAACTGTTCCTTTAAAGCCTGGAGTCAAATGTCCAGCCACATACAGCATGAGATACAACTATGCTGTTCATGAGTCAACATCCTGCCCACATTGGTCAGTAAACGCGAACGCGCACACTGAGGTCACTAGACCATGACCTCTTCGACTGTCTGGAAACGTCTCACACTCACAGCACACTCAAACACACCTGTGTATTAGAACAGGTTTAGACCTGCTTTTCCCATGAACTGGAGTCAGCACACTGAGGACACGCAGCTCACATTCTCTTGCAGTCAGCACTTTTCCATGGTAACGTTTAACAGAAATACGGCACAAGGAGGGGATGAGTATTCACACTCGTTTGCTCGCATGAATCCAAACAAGCTTCCCTTTAAACAGCCCTTTTATTTACCCTCATATGAAAAGATATCACGCTATAACTGTTTCGAGCGCACTGCAGCTCCTATCCAATTGTCATTGTCTCTCAAACTTCCTCTTCAGTCAAAACAACCCCTTGAGGAGGAAGCCACTAACCTACTTTTTGATTAGCAGGGGGGCAGGGCTTGACTCTCAATTTGATGCCTGTGAGCCTCCAGCAGTAGTGGAGAGTAGTGAAGTTTTTTTTCCAACTGAAGAGCCATTCTAATGTACATGGAACTACGTCTCAGCCTTCAGCTTATACTTTTATCTCACTGGAAACATTAATTTACTAAGAGACAAATGAAATGGAAATTAAAGTCGTGTTTGAAGTGACTAAACTGACATATGCCGTTTAGTCACTTTATTATTTACCACTTACAGTGGTGGAAAAAAAATAGCAGCATGCTATACAGATAAGGATAATAAAAGATTTTACTGATACTGTTATGTGTCCCTGTTGGTGTAATGGTCAGGTGTCCCAATACTTTTATCCATATAGTTTAACATGAAAAGATGTGGGGAAAGAAATCAGTCACTTATTTATTACTTTTTTGGTAGAAATAATAAGCTAAACTGTTTCCTGAGCTTTCTTTACAAATAATAGGGGAAGAGCAATTGCCTCTGTCTGGTCAACAAATGTCTGTTAGTGATGTGCAGAGCGTCACTCTTGCCTTTGCCACACTGATCCAATTTAGAATTAACTATTGGAAAATAGTTGCTATGTTAGAATGCACTGATGTTGCATAAATACTGATTGCAGCACCGTTTGTCCATTAGCTTATCTGTACCGACCAGTCACAAACCAGCACCAGTTCTGTACCATGTCTCAGTATCCACCCCTGTGGAAAGACAGCGGCAGAATTTAACCAAATACAGCCTCTTAAGCCAGACCCGGCTGGATGTGCCATTTCACTGGCATGTGCAACAAAAGCGAACTCAGGTTAAATAAAGGGGTGTACTGGTGGTAGACACACTTGGTATCTCGTTTACTTACTAATGACTTCAGACGCTTTTGTAGGCAGTGTTTTCTGCTGCCATTCTTGTCCCGTTCTTTACAGCAGTGTTTCCCAGCCCTGGTCCTGGAGGCCCACTGGCACACATTTTATAGTGTATTCCCTGCTTCAACACACCCACTTCAGCACAGTATGCTAATGTTGCTAATGAGCCGATTAGTGGATAAGCTGGGGAGAGAGAAAACAGTTAAATATACAGGTTGGTGGGCCTCCTGACCCAGCAATGGAAAACAGATCTACCGTCACTGATAAAACTCCGTGATATAATGCATGCTAGCTAGACGTTTGCTACACTATATGGACAAAGGTATTGGGACACACCTCTTAATTATTAAATTCAGGAGGTTCCTTACTTCCAGTGAAGGGCAGTCCTGATTCTACAGCATACCAAGACATTTTGGACAACACCATGCTGCCAACTTTGTGGACACAGTGTTTAGGGAAGAATCTTTTCTGTTCCAGCATGACTGTGTCCATAAAGAGACATGGTTGGATGCGTTCAGTGTTGAGGAACTTGACTCGCCCGGGCCTCAACCCCATCCAACACCTTTGGGATGAATTGGAGCCGAGATTCTCGTCCAACATCAGTGCCTGACCTCATTAATGCTCTACAGAATGAATGGGCACAAATTCCCAAAGAAACTCCAAAATCTTACGGAAAGCCTTCCAAAAAGGGTGGAAGCTGTTAAAGCTTCAATGGGGGACCAACTCTATTAAAGTCTATGTATTTGAGTGCAATGTCACTGAAGTCCCTGTTGGGGTAATGGTCATGTGTCCCAATACTTTGGTCCAAATAGTGTATATGCCAATATGCCAGTGGTGTAGGAATGGAACGAAAACATCAAAGCATGTTCTGTGGACTGATGTTCCAGTTTTAAGTTCCATTAAAGGATTTTAATTGCTCGTCCTATTTGTGTCCTTTAGATATTGAGCCTGTGAGGGTGTTTCACAAAGTGGACAGATGCACGTATGTTGGGGTGGAGGTCCCTAAGAAAGAACAGCATACTCATCTATTTACATAGATGAGTATGCTGTTTAAGTCTATTTACTTACAGTCTATTTACTTAAAGTCATATTTACATCACGGTATTGCTCTTAAAGGGGCCAAACCTTTTTTGAGGTTCATAAAACTAGAGATAACTATTTTCTGTCCGTCATTATTAATTGAGCTCTTTGTGTTGCTTTTGTCATCTGGAGCTTAGAGCTCACACACACACACTGCCAAGGTGTCAGGCAAGATGGAGTCAAGCTGTCAGCGTCTGGTCATTCTCTTCATGCTCTGAAGCACTGACATGAATGGGCTGACAAATCCGGAGCCCTCTCCAGTTACACACTAGTGTTGGTTACTGTGTGACCAGGTCCATGTGTCAGTCATTAGATTTCAAGGGCGGACTATAGACATTGGTACACACACACATACAACCTCAGACTGTTTTTCTACAGGCCTGCTTTCTTCATTCTAATGGATGTACAGTGACCTCAGAGCAGCAGCTACTTGCTTAATGCACATTTCTAGCTCAGTGCCATGCTTTAATTTAATGCTTTTCTATACTGCATGCTAGAAACCTTACACCTGAATAACAGTGCATTTATATACTGGAAGAGACCTAATCCACCCAACACCCACTCATATGTACTTAAGTGATGCTGTGAGGGTAATTGCAAGGGCTCACGTATGGCTATTATGCAATTCATCCTGCTGAAGTTAGAATGTAAACCCTTTGGACGTCATGACAAGGTTGAACAGAAGCTTATTCCACATCTAATTACCAACCACAAGGATATTCCAAATGACTTCCATGCTCGCTTTTCTCTCCTTTCAAATACAGGTCGTTGTCAGCCGTGTGTCAGTGATTTAGCTAAACAGTGACAAAAGAAAGGCACTTCTAAATTGCATGTTCATGTAACAGCTATGTGAATGTTAACGAGACACGTGGGCATTTGATTTTTGATGAGCAGAACACCCAGCTGGACCACCGTTTGCAAAGTGCCCATGTCCACAGTCTGTAGTCTGAGGCGTGCTCCCTGCTTCTGTCTTTTCTCAGAATAGATCAGGAAGATTAAAAAGCCCTGTGAGGTGGCAGCCCCTCCAGAGGCCAGCAGGCCTTATGTAAAGGAAAGCGGCTGAAAATAGCTGCTCTCTACATCCAAACTCTCTATTCAGCACTAAAATCTGACTGAGCAAACCGAATTAAATACAGCAGACAGACACACTGTCTGGGTCTTCCTTTCTGTGTTAAGTGCACCAAGGCTCTTGGGGTGACTGTGCAAGGGTAGTCACCAAGGAACGGTCATGTTTACGGACACGATGCGTAGAAGGAAATGCAAGTCAGAATGTGTTGCTAAGTAATAATAAGGTAATAATCATTTGCTTATTGCAAACACTATGGATCATTTTGTTAGTAGATATGTGCAATAAATCAGATTCATATTACTATAGACAGATAATTCCTTTCAAAATCAGATTGCATGTTTATATCTGACTGATGATAACTGGTGATACTTTGGAAAAGCAGAAATTTTTGATGCATTAGTTTAATTTGCTATATCTCTAACACTAATAAATACGTGTTAATACCATGCTATAATGCCATAATACCAGTATAGCTAAACATAGTCCCAGGTTGTTTATTTGCAAGTGTTGTATTAACGACAGCAGGTTTGTGTGTGAAAAATATTGGGTATGGACCCAGTCTGCTGGTCTGATGTATTGGATCTGATGTGTTTTGTATGGCAAGATAGCCATGATTGTGGGAATTTTGTACATTGTACTTCTATGTCCCAATTTTTATCAGCCTAGAAGGAAACATTTATTTTTTTAATAGTTTTTTTTAAATATTTAATAGCAAGTAAACAATATCTATTGTCGTGTTCACCAATGGGCATGGCATTTTGTTTCATTCTGGTGTGTTTTTGTTGCACACAGTAAGTCATAAATTAACAAAGGCCTGTAATTGGCTGCTTTGCATGTTTCTTTCTCCCTGTGAAAGCAGACAGTTCTTGGTCTTGCTGAGCAACGGAAGCCTCCAGAACTTGTGGTGACGCTCCGAAGTCTGGCTTGTGAGACTAAGTATGCAAGGACACAGCATGAACTAAACCTTGAAATAACCACTCGTTCCTTTTCTCAGTCTTCATTCTCTCTCTTTGTCTTGAAACCTGCCTAGACAAATCTGTCCCTAATCAACTGGTCAGAGACTGGGGTACGACCTGTGACATCATTAGGCTCAGTAGGTCAAAGGGCAGCATTGCACTCCTTCATTGCCTTTAGCCAAAGTCAGCTGCTTTCATTAGCTTAAGGAGGTTTGAGGTAATTACTGTTAAAAACCTATAATTAGAGAAAGTGGAGCAGAGGAGGACAGTGGCCATTTTCCAGTTGGACTCCAGCATGGCTGGGGAATGCAGTAAACCTCCAGTGTGTGTGTACTCAAACAGAAGTGATTTGGTTTGGAGAAGTCATGCTTTTATTGTTCTTTAATGACTACGTAAAATGAGCCAGCACTGTTTTAGCATTTGGCTGTGATTTCTTGGACTTTGTGGGTAAAGCAGTGAGGAGCATGTTCCTGATTAAACATTCATGGTACATGAACACACATACACACACACATAGACTTTCACCGACTGTCAGTCTGAATATGCTAAAATGCTCCGATCTAGGGAATATGATGAACGCTCTGCTGGTTTATTCTGCTCCAGAAACAGCAGACGAGAGAGAGAAAGAGAGAGAGCGAGCGAGAGCGGGGAGAGATTAAGTGCTAAGTAGGGGAGATTGGAGACAGACTGGCAGGGGTATACCCTGGCAGATTTTTTTTCTCTCGCTTCCTTACACACACAAACACTGGCTGGTTAGCAGGAGTTGTAGCAGAAATACATTTGGCAGCCAAGCGTGAAAAATTTCAGAAAGAGGGAGTTCCTCTTGGTCATTACTGTCTGAGTCTGCCTCAAATACAGGTACTGGCCAGATGAGTCCAACGACAAATTATACATTGATTGGGGACACAAACTGGACATCGATATATGCTACCCATATGTTCCTGTCTGACATTATTGTCTAAAGAACATCACAATTGCCCAAGATTGAATATTTCCCTCCTTTTGATTCTCTTTCATTGCTTTAAACTACATATTTTTTATCACTGAAATCCAAACGTTCTTATTTCTTTGGAAGAAGAATTTGAAGTGACCGTTTGAAGCAAGAAACCGTGGTTAAGGTTTCAAAATGTACCCTTCATTTTCTGTTTAATATGTAGAAGACAAGCTTCAGAATCTGCCTGTTTTAAATTTGTATGGTCACAAAGACCAGTGCATTTGCATAACAGGTTGTTCAACCTTACAGCCGTTAAGTCCTGGCCATTCACACCACAGTTGTAAGGAGTGTTTCTGTCTGACCTTTTTGAATGAGACACAACACAACACAGCCAATCAGAGCCAAGCTCATTTACATATCAGTCTTAAAGGCTCAGTGACTGGAAGAGCCTATTTAATTCTCAGGCATTATGAGAGGCTGGATAATGGTCATTTGTATAGCTATATGCAAACACAAATGTTCTATACTTTCTGTATGGGTCAATGAATGAAATTTTAAATTGCTTCAGGAGTCCATGTCCACTTAGGCAAGTCATGTCTGACTTTTCTCTTTCCAAAATTGAGCATCGATTAGCCATCCTGGGAGGAAGTGTGGCAGGCTGTTTAAAGGATTTTTGCCTTGATGAAAAGCCTCTCTTTGAGATGAGCGTAATCCATGCTCAATTTATCGCTCTCGCTCTCTGCTGCATAAATCACTGAGAATAAGGAAGAGCTGGCTGTAGTATATTTCGCTTATCGACTGGTGTTACGGGCCTCATGGACTTGGGATCTGCAG
>JBBIGA010000011.1:9073413-9099391 GCA_037576975.1 Alestes dentex
GTGTGTGTGTGTGTGTGTGTGTGTGTGTGTGTGTGTGTGTGTGTGTGTGTGTGTGTGTGTGTGTGTGTGTGAGACATAGAGAGCGAGAGAGAGAGAGAGAGAGAGAGAGAGAGAGAGAGACAAAGAAACAAAGAGAAGAGGGGAGGGAGTGAGAAGTAGGGAAGGAAAGAAAAAGAGTGAGAGGAAGCAAAAAGAGAAGGAGCAACAAATGGAGTGAGAGAAACAGGGACAGAGAGTGAGTGAATGAAGAAAAGACAGAGAGTGGACGAGAGACGAAGGCGAACAGAAAGAGAGAGTGAGCAATAGAAAGAAGGAGGGAGTAAAAAAGGAATGAGAGAAAGAGTGAGAGGGACCAGAGAGTGCTCATGCAGGAAATGAAAGGTGATGTGTGAGTGAGAGAGAGGATAAAGAGAGAGAGGCTGAGTAAAAAACAGAGGAAGGAGAAGAGAGATAGGGGAAAGAGAAAAGAGAGGGGGAGGGAGAAAGAGAGAGAGAGAGCAAGCGAGCTGTGGTGGGCTTAGGAAAAAGTAGGACTATTAACCATCCTTCACAGAGAGAGACCTTATGGAAGGGAGAAGAATATGAGGACTTGAGGGAGGAGAAGAAAGAAGAGAGAGAGAGAGAGAGAGAGAGAGAGAAAAAAGTGCAGCATGTAATTTAGGCCCCATTTTTCCAGCCGCTGGTTGGTGGTCTATTTTTATACTCGACTGAAGCGGAGGTCTAAACTGCGTGTTCAACAGGCAGATTAAAACCCGGGGTAACAAGTAGGACAAATGAAGCATAAGTGGAGGGGAAAGGAAGAAGTAGAGCACTAAAAAAGCAGAATGATAGATGTAGAAGAACACAGGGTGCGAATAGACATGAGAAAGAGTTGAGCCAGTCGAGAAAAAAGAAAAACAAATCTGCAGCCAGTAACTTTTGACAGTTATTTCCAAACCCGTCTGTTTCATGTCCAGCAGTTCCCGAAGGGCAGTTAGCTGTGTTTGCCAGCTTCACTGATAAAAATACCCAAACACTGCAGCAGCCCAAAACTAAATATACTTAACCAAAGCATGAAATCACATTTGGTCAAAAGTATCTTAAAAAGATTTTGCTGTGTTTGCTGGAGGATATTAGCGCCGCTATAAAGCTGTCTGAGACAGAGCTGAGGCTCCGTCGAAGCCTCCCTCACACACATATTAGTTATACTGAAGCCTATCAGTTCTGCTTTTTATTCTATTCCCCTGATGTGCCTCGGGGAGGTTCCTGATCCTGCTTGATGTCAACTTTTTGTGTTTGGGTCAAGCGTTTGTCTTGCCTGTCCTGATAAGGTCTGGATATTGACCAGCTGAAGCCGACCGGTGCCACTGACCGTCATGCAGTACAACCTCAATAGGTGTTTCTAAATCCAGATTAAGAATGTACTTGTTTAGGTTAGCGGATGCCTAGAGTATACGAGAGTTTTCTTTCTGTTTGTGACTGTGTTGTTATTTTATTTAGGCAATGGTATTATCGCTCCAATATTTTTTCTCATCTTACAGTGTGAAACTTTAAAACTATATTATATTTAATTATATCATATTATATTATATTATATTATATTGTCTAACCCATGCAGAAATAAAGCAATAGTAAAGATGCTCATTTAGGCCCACCTAATTTTTGTGCAATTCATAAAAAGGAGACAAAAACAGAATACGGAGGCAGCTATGGCCCAGCTTTCCAAAAACATTGGTGTGTCAGAAACAGCGAAAACTGTGTTGTCACATTTCCAGAAAGCACACCCCAGGCTGTGGTTGTTACACCACGTTTGCACTATTTAGGCAGTTTTTCTTCCCCAGATACTTTATATTTGTGTTGCGCTGACAGTTTCTGAAACCTGGATCGACAGGTTGAAGGTTTGTTGCTGTGTTCTGTGTGGTTAAGAGCTCGGGTACATAGATTTAGCAATCAGACTCTAACAGGAGCTCTCAAGTTGCTGCACAGGTCTGGACCTGTTCTGTGAAGTGGCGTCTTTACATGTCTCCGAGTGGCGTCGTTAGATCAGTTCTTCGATACTGTCATTTTTAATTCACTTCAATAAACCATAACAACCTGTTATACAGAGTGTTAGAACTTGAATGTAGACAGGACTCCTGCGCCTGTGGGTCACATTTGGGGTATTTGTTCATTTATTTCATTTATCAGTCGCTTGCCTCCCTCCAGTCTCTTAGACTGATTAACTTGCTTTCTCTGCATGTTCAATTCCTATGAAGCCAAATTGTGGAAACCTCTGGGCAATGCAATGGGTTGCTACCATTTTTATTTCAATCAAGTTAGTTCATTTGAATGTGGCCTACAGGGATGCAGGCTGTGCTACAGGAATAATAATAAAAGGCCAGAGTGTTCAGTGTTATCTTTTTGAAAAGGGAGCCTCCTTGTGGTGAGCTGATGCCCTTGCAATTGCCTTCTCATTAAAGGGGAATTCCACTGTTTCGTTTTTCCCCCAAAAATGTAAACAGGGTCATTCAGAGTGGTCAGATTTGAAATGGGCTGTTCTATAGAAACATACGGAGTCAGAATTGTTCACAGTGGTGGTGAGAATCATTTAATGTCTCTACAAGCACACAGATACAAATCACACAAAACTGCTTCACCCGGAAGTTAGAATTGCATTGCTTTTGGGAAAAATAGTATTTAATACATATAAACCTACGAGGGATATGCAAGCCAAAATAGTTCTAAAGATATATATTTTTTTCAGATGTACCATTATTTTACCATGATCACTGCATATAGAACTGAAGATATGTGTTTACCCAAGGTTTTTGCTTAGAAAACTTACGTGACTATCTGTTGTAAACATCACTGCTGTGCAGAAAATCAGAGTCAGCAGGGTTCTGTGCAATGCAAAATTCCATGACAAACCACTATGAATAGCTTTGTTTGCATTGCTAAAATTACATTATGCAGAATACTTCGGAGGAAGTCCATTTTAAGATCATAGAAAGGGCTCGATTTCAACCAACTACGCACAACACATGTAGCACATACACACACTTTTCAAACAACAGTGACGCTGTGTTTCCACTGTTTAGCCATAGTTTTCTGATCAACCATATGTGGTGATTACAAGCTCAGAAAGGTATCAGAAAATCTTGTATAATGCAGGGGTTTACATCTGTCAGCTATAAAATGCCACTCAAACATGCATGGCCCTTACCCGTGTCTTTCTTCCTTGTGTGTGTGACAGGAGGAGGCCATTCCTGAGCTGGAGATAGACGTTGATGAGTTACTGGACATGCAGAATGATGTGGATCGAGCCGCACGTGTTAGGGTAACGTGGCCTTTACGTTCTCTTTGGAACTCGTGTTATTTTAGAGCATTTCAAGTGAGTGATTTTTTTTTTTTTCTGTTTCTTCACAGGATCTGCTGGTAGACTGTTACAAACCTACTGAGGTAAGTGCCCTTCCAAACGAGTTGAATAAATATTACACACACATGCACCACAAACACACAGTGACCGTTCTGTGGGATCAGACCAGACAGGCCTCCCCACACACATCTTGTGTGTCCATGACACTGTCGTGGGTTCACCATTTGTCCTTCCTTGGAGCACTTTTGGTAGATAGTAACCACAGCAAACCAGGAACACCCAACAAGACCTGCTGTTCTGGAGATGCTCTGTCTCAGTCAAACTCACTGTTGGTCAAAGTCACTCAGAATCTTACACGAGGCCATTTTTCCTGTTTCCAACACATCAAGAACTGACTGTTCTTTACTACTGTTATGGCCGTTTTCATTTATTATTGTATTTACCTGTTTATACCAAAGAAAACGACAGCGCATACCAAAAAACGTGCATGCATGAATTACAGTACAGTCTATACAGGGGTAACATCTGTATTTTACATTCTAGCACTGCGGGAGTTCTGTGTAAACTGTACAGTATGAGTACAGATTTACCTTTACATTTTCTTTAAGGCTAATGAGCTTAAAATGAAATTAAAGTGTTTTGGGAGCATATTTGGGGGCATATTAAGGGTTTACACTATAAAAAGAGGCATTTTAGGCATTTTTTAACCATTTTTTACTGTGTGTGTGTATATATATATATATATATATATATATATATATATATATAATCTCACATAACTAATAATTGCAACCAGGCCATCTTGTAACACTAGTGACAGGAAGATAAACTAACTGCAATATTTTGTTTCTCCTTCTCCTCCTGTAGGACTTTGTAGCTGAGTTGCTGGATAAGATCCGTGGGATGCAGAAGCTCAGCACTCCTCAGAAGAAGTAAAGCTCCTCCACCTCAGCTCCTGTTACACCACCCTGACTCCTCCTGTTCCTCCTCCACTGTGCTCTCCCGCCCATCCGCCTTCCGAGAGGTGCTCAACCAGTCGCAGGGCTGCGTCTTCATCAGGTGGATAGGAGGAAGAAAAGGACGTGAAGTCATGGCGGGGATGGGGGGTCTAGCCAATCAGATTCTTATAAGCAGGGCTTATTTTTTTTCTTTATTTTGTTAACTTTATGGTATTTTATTTTATTATTTTCTTGTTTTGTAAAAGGGGGAAGGACTTTATCGTGTTTTAAGCATTTGTGAAATCTACAAGTATAACTATTTCAGGTGTTAGGAAATTGTGTTGATTTTTTTCTTCTCTGATGCAATACTGTGTATGTGTCCCCAGTGGCCACACTATAAACTAGCTGTTTGTAGTTTTTAGACTGCTTTGACCATTACCGCGTTAGCGAATGTTGGAAGAGATGAGAGAGCGGTGGCCTTGTCCCTTTTTTTTTTTTTTTTGGTAAACACATCCCTCTTATTGCTTTGATCTTCTATGTATCACACAGTGCAAGGGCTGTAGAAGGGGGTGTTGAAAGAGACCTATATTTGTAGAGGAGCCAGTGCAGAGATGAGAGAGAGGTTCCATAGGCTGGAAAATTGGGGCAAATACAAAAATGTCAACCGATAATATAAATACACAAATAAATGTTCACGCTTACATACACAGGGGTCCCCGCCTTCAGTGTACACACACATCATACACCACGGCTGTGGTTGTCAGGCCACACACACACACACACACACATACGTGGGAATGCATACTGGCTCTCTGTCAATAACATGCAACCCATATGCAAACAAAATATATTTTACATGCTTATGTTTTCCAGAATTTTTCACAGTGTTGACTTGTACTGCCCGAAAAGTAAGAAGAAAGTTTATTTATATATTTTCTTTTCTTTCATATGGGGAGACAGTGAGTCAGTATGTTGGAGATTCCTGCAAAAACACTGCCACTCACAATTTGCTAAATTATCTTCTCCACAGAACCACCTGCATCCTCTCTCACAGCCATCCACATACAATACACTGCTAAAAGGGCTAATTGCATAGTCTGCGCTTTTGCTTCCACTGCATCTACACATTCATTTATGTTACAATCTGTGTGTGCGTGCATGGACTGAAAAGGCGACACACTTGTTTTTCTCAGACGCATGCATTAACATAACACCCCATGTATAAATGAGTAAACAATCTAGAGAAGAGGACTGGTCAATATGGCAAAATGTAATACAATATTGGAAGAGGCTTTCACATACATGATGTGTATCAGAATATTTTGTTGATATCTACCAGTAGTGCCAGATTTATGAACTATACTTTTTCTTTCTTTGCTTCACATGCTGTGCTGCACTATGTCCATTCTGCTCTATTGTTCTCCACATGTTACCCCAGCAGCAGAGCTTAACCTTAGACAGCTACACCACTTGGGCATCTCTTCTAAATCCCTTTTTAATGAAACCTGCAGGTGGTCAGTGTTCTCTGGCGATACCTATGATGAACTCAGAAAGGTTATTGTGCCGTTATTTATCGTGATAAGAAAATCACATCATATTGCCCACTCTTGTTAAAAGGGTCCAACATGCTGTCTTTTAGTGATGATGAACACTGAACAGACTGATCTTGAACAAAACAGAACATCCCTTTAACTGCACAGCTCTTGCTCTCTCGCTCTCATCGTCAATCCCACTTGCTCTGTCCCTCTTTAGGGTCTCAGTAGCCTCCCTCCTCCTACCTGTGTTTTTAATCTCTCTCTCTCTCTTTCCAGCACTCTTCTCCTGAAGGATCCACACCCCTTTCTTTCTCTCTTTTATATCAGATGTTGCCTTAGGTCATAATACGTGTTACGCAAACCAAATAAATTGAGGCATTCATTTGAAGAACATGTAAAAAAAAAAAAAATGTAAAAATGGAAACTTTTAGGGATTCAGAATTTGAAACATCCTTGTTGTACTTTCTTACTTTCTTTTCAGTGATTGTTTTCTAGAAAATAAAGTTGTCTACATTTAACAGAGCAGTTTTCTAGATGAGAATATTAACATGTAAAAGCAGACCTCTTGCTTTTTCTTCCTGTGCGTACGGTATCCAGCAGTGCTGTTTTCTTCTTTTTCTTACAGCAGCAGCACAGAAAAATACTCACTGAATTTAATAGGAATGTACAGGATGGAAAGGAAAAACAGGCATCTGATATTAGTCTGTGGTTGAAAGCCATCTTTGGGGAAGAAAAAGAATGATGATGTAGCAATATTAACATGTCCTGATTTCCCATTTTGTTACATTTTTATGCAACTTTAATAAAAACATCCTAAATACCAGCCACCTTTGCAGCGTATTAATGATTTCAATTGTATGTTTTATAAAGATTTTTTGTAAAAACATTTGTCTTTTTAACTTAATTCACTCATTTCCGTAGGCTAGTTAAAGCACAAACATGTAGTGGTTTAATGTTGTTTTACAGAATGTTTTTCTTTGTACTAGACTGCAACTTTGCACTTTCACCATTCCTAAAAATTATTATAAAATATGACAGAAAACAGTGTTCCTTGTTGACTGAAGGATCATGACAATACACAATAAATGGACAAAAGAATTGGCACACACCTGCTTTCCAGGGTTTGGGCTAGGCCCAACTCTGTGGACGCAGACTGGGGGAAACCTTTTTCTATTCCAGCATGTCTGCCCCAGTGCACAAAGCAAGCTCCATAAAGACATGGTTGCACTAGTTCATTGTGGAGGAACTTGACTAGCCCATACAGAGCCCTAACCTCAGCCCCATCCAACACCTTTGGGATGAACTGGAATGGAGTTTGCGAACCAGGCCATCGATCTCTTCCATCAACAGTCCCCGACCTCATAAATGCTCTACTGAATGAATGGGGCACAAATTCCCACAGAAACTTCAAAATCTTGTGTAAAGCCTTCCAAGAAGAGTGGAGGCTGTTCTAGCTGTAAAGTGGGGAACAATTTCATTGTAAAGTCTACGTATTTGAATGCAGTGTCATTAAAGTCCCTGTTGGTGTAAAGGTCAGGTGTCCCAATACTTTTGTCCATGTAGTTTGTCCATCTTTGAAAACAATGAAAAATGCATGTTGAGGTTTGATTAGCAGAGGCATGTTGCTCATCCGTGTCAGCAATTTCATGAATTTCACGGTGTGCCCATGAAATACATTTTGCATTTTAAACTTTCTTAATCTTTATAGGATGCATGAGGTTGGTGTGAGTTTATGAAGTGAATTTGGTCGTTGTTTTTGTGTGTACGGACGAGACGGCAGCTCAGGAACTCCATTCTAGTTGTAACATTAGTTGGACCTTTTTCATTCACACTCCTATTGGTTGAGTTGGGGTTTATTTTTTCATCGATGTCTCATCGATGTGTAAATCCTGTTTTTCTAGTGGCCCATTGGATTCCGATGAGGTTTCTGATTGGCTAGCGCGAAAACTGTCAAGCGCGGTTATGGCAACGAAGGCTGATCCTAAGGAAGTTGTCCTAGTTGACTCGAGTTAAACAATTTGGGGCATATTTATTCATTTTCATCTGTTGCATGACGTGAAAACAAACTAATTTCGAGGTAAGGATGTCGGATAGTATCAGTGTGGCGTGTAAACTCTTTAGGAGCGAGTCCCCCCTCTTTTCGACTGCATCACTAAGCTAATCCGTGAAAACCCATCTATGTACTTGAACCCACTATGAAGTGACTGCTAAGTGTTAATTCTGCAGTAATAACATTTTTATTACATGATTTAATGTTTACAGGTAGTACATTTGTGGACTCAGGTCGTTACAGAATCTGTTGCTTTGACAATGAATGTGCTCTCTCTGTTTATAAAGCTAGTTGAAGTGCTCACAGAGGCTGCTAAACTGCTAGCCCCTCTGAACAATGTCAGAAACCATGAAGGAGCCACAAGCCACCAATACAGCCTCTATTAGAGCTCAGGTTCATGCTTTTGGTCTTTAGTGGATGTGTTCTTGGAGATCATGGGATCAAAAACCAAGCAGACCACAGCAGGGGTCACCTCGCACTTCTTTGTTGTTGTAACTTGAGAACAACCCTTGTTAGTTGAGGATGTACAATCAGTGGGCAGTAGTTTTAGGTGTTATGTAGTGAAAGAGTTGTTTTTAACTCTATTGTATGATACATTTCCTGATATTTTCTCTCCAGTTAATAGATATAGGCCAAAAGTATTGGGACATGCCAGTTTTCCAGGGTTTGATCTAGGGCCCTTACTTCTAGTGAAGGTCAATCTTAATGCTTCAGCAAATCTAGACATTTTGGACAACGCCATGCTTCCAACTTTGCGGACACAGTTTGAAGGAGGCCCTTTTTCTATTCCAGCATGACTGTGCCCTAGTGCACAAAGCAAGCTTCATAATGATATGATTGGATGAGTTTGGTGTGGATGAACTTGAGTGGCCTGCACAGAGCCCTGACCTCAACTCCATCCAGCACCTTTGGGATGAACTGGAATGGAGATTGTGAGCCAGGCCTTCTCTTCCAGCAACAGTGCCCGACCTCGTAAATGTTCTACATAATGAATGAGCACAAATTCCCATAGAAGCTCCAAAATCTTGTGGAAAACCTTCCAAGAACAATGGAAGCTGTTCTAGCTGTGAAGGGGGTGAGGGGTTTGGGGGGTGAGGGGACAACTCCATATTAAAGTCTATATATTTGAATGCAATATTAAAGTCACAGTTGGTGTGATGGTCAAGCATCCCAATACTTTTGTCCATACAGTGTACAGCCTGTATAACATGTGTAGGAGGCCTCACCATGGGTTTTCATGAGGCTGTCTTAATGTATTTATCTAAAGAGTGCACACTTAATGCTATATACTGCTACACTGTACACCATGAAGTTTATCCACTGATGCTCAGCCAACCTTTCTTCTCAACTTAAGGGTATTAATTGGGAGTGTGTTCCTTAATTTGCTGCTGTGAGATCCTCTGCTCATTTGAGTAGGCTTTACCACTAGATGTTAGAACATTGCTGTGAGGATTTGATTGCATTCGGCCACAAGGGAATTAGTGAGGTCAGGTAGAGATGTTGATTATCTCAGGTTTGCAAATGGCATCCTATGGGTGTAAGATGGAGCTTCATCACTTCAGAGAACACAGTTCCATTGCTCGACAGCCCAGTATAAGGGGCTTTATAACCCCTTTAGCCGATACTTCAGGGTGACCTTATGCTCATGTGGAGGTGCTCCAGGATTTCAAGCTGTGTGTATGGTCTGTGTTAGCAGTGTGTGCATCTTAAAGTAGCTGAAGTAGATGGTTGTCTGATCACTTTTGGACTAATTAGATTTGCTAATTAGATGGCTGTCTGATTACTTTTGGACATTCTGTGTATCAAGACTTGCCAGAAATAAGGCTAAGTACTAATCTGTATGAGATACCTGATAATTGGAGGCAGTAGGAGATTGCTAGTAGGAGGGGATGAGGGTAACAGTGTATAAGCGGCTTTACAGTAGAATTAGTTGTGTTTGTATTTGTTCGGTATTTTTCCCGAAACTCAGTTCCTCAGTATAGTCATAGAACTGGATCTGCAAACTATTACATGTGTACAAAACAGCTTATGTGCCTGTTGTTATATGCAGCAAATAGAGGGCTTTTACAGCAGCAATGCCAGCCCAGCCTGCTCCCAGAGAACCAGAGGAGGAGATGGAGGCTGAGGCAGATTCTGAAGTGCCTCACGCGAACGGAGAAGTGGAGGAAGAGACGGAGAGGCAAGGGGGAGAGGCAGAGGAGACGATGGAGGAGAGTGGAGAGGAGCGAGAGAGCGACCTGGAGGAGAGTGAAGCAGAAGAAGATGAAGAGGAAGACGAGGAGAGTTCAGGTGTGTATAGTGTATAGTAGTGTATGTAAGGGATTTGACAGTTCCAATCCTGTATAAACTCATCCAGATTATTGAAAGTTTGGTATTACAGTGTTGTTAAAATATGCTGAAAATGTGTGAAAGGTTCTAATACACACTGAAATCAGTTCACCATATTAATAAACTTTTTGTAGAACCTCTCATTTGTTATAGGATCAAATAATCCATTGTGGTTTAAATACATGTGAAATGATCACCAGCACTATGCTGATGCTTCTGAGGTGTGCTGCCAAAGTGACTGTAGCATTAGGTTATTCACTTCTGCTATGACTTATAAAAAGATGTAAGGAGAAATGAAAATGATTAAAGATGCTAATTGCATGTTTGTCATTAAATTTATACCACAGCATATCAGAGACACCAATGAACTTTCTATCTTTATCTTTATAGTTCTCCTGATGCAAACCAGTCTTGACTATTCTGAGACAAAGTTTGCTTAAGAAAAATGGTCTCAGATCTGTGTTAAAGGGCAGTCTTGTTAATTCAGTCAGAATGGAATGGTGAGAAGAGCAAAGATGGATAGTAGATGAGGTTTTCTGCAATTTTCCTTCAGAGATGGATGATGAAGATTGTGAAAGGAGGAGAATGGAGTGTCTGGATGAGATGTCTGACCTGGAAAAGCAGTTTCTGGAACTCAAAGACAAGTAAGAACACTTCTTTATTCGGCTCTGTTGGACCACATGACTGTTTCTAACCGCAAGACTTAAATAATTAAGACAAAAAAAACAGTCTTGTACTGTAGTTATGGCAGTAAAACAGTAAAAAGCAACAGATGTTTAGCCATCTGTAAAACATCAGGCTTACAGTACTACATGTAGAATCTGACAGTGATTAGATCACTACTGCTGTCTTTCTGACTCTCTGCAGCAAACTGATCTCTGTTTATTTATAAGTGTATTTATATTTATGTCCTAATTAAGTGGATGGTTGATGGTAAATCCACATGTGTGTCGCTGTGGAGCAGCTTCCAAATGCCATAAATGAAAAATGTACATCATTTATCAATTAGGCCCATACAGGACATTTCTTGTATTTTAAAATATGTTTAATTGATATGAAACGTAACATATGAATGAATTTTACATGAATGAATGTTATTAGCAACTTCAAATGAGAGAATAATCTTTCTAGTAAAGCATAGACTTGTTATATCAGGGTAATAAATATTAAAATGTGTAAACACAGATGTGTCAGGGCGGATAAAGGGTACTTTTACCTTACTGTTCTCCGTGTTTATGTGTAGGTTGTTTCGAGAGAGACTGGACCAGGTGAAAGTGAAGCTGGACGAGGTGCTGACGGGAAAAGCAGGAGAGTACAGAGAACCACTGGCCGCTCTGCAGCACAACATGCAGTTACGCACACAAGTAGCAGGTAACACCAAAAGATCTATAAGATCTTTCTATAATTTCCACACTTTTATTTTTAAATGAACTAAGATCAATTCAATCACCATACGTTTCAAATGCTCAGAGAGGAGACTTTAATTTGATATATATCCAGAATAAATTAATTCAATTCAATTTTATTTATATACCGCTTTTACAACCAAGCTGTCACAAAGCAGCTTTACAGAATACAGGTCTGAGCCCCGAGTGAGTAAGCCAGCGGCGACAGAGGCGAGGAAAAACTCCCTCAGCTGGAGGAAGAAACTTCGGGGGGAACCAAAACTCAGAAGGGGAACCCATCCTCCAAATGCCATTTTGCAGTTCTGTGTGTTGTGTTCTGTGTGTTTACTGAATAAGATCTCATAAACCTGGGTCTGTAAGGGTTTGACTAAATGTATGACTAAACTTGTGATCTGGACTTCTTTAAACTAATTTAAAAGTTTTAGGTGTGACAAATTGAAGGAACATTTTAGTTGTTCCCTGTTTCCATATTTTCAGTGCAGTGTAATAATCTCCACTGCAGGCCAGCCAAACCTGTATGACATTATATGGTATGAAATCACATTTTGATTGTTGAAAGTCTGTGCTGTTTAAGTGCAATTGCATACTTAATTGCAGTCATTTTATTAATATGGTAGCTTATCAAATTTCAAACACAAATGTGGAATTAAAATCCACACTTCTGGTGGAATTTCTCCACACTCAGTCTCTAATTTCTCCAATCCTCCAATGGGCTAAAAGTAAAAGACTTCATGTAAAATTAACAACGCTTTTGTTATTGCCAGCGGTAACTATGACTTCTCAAGGCTAGCTTACTCAGTCCACTGTAGGGAATGGTTTGAAGACTGTCTCTGTGTTGTTCTGTGTAGGTGTGTACAGAGAACTGTGCCTTCAGGTGATCAGACACAAACATGAATGTGAGATACAGGGGGCAAAACAACATCTGGAGGTAACACTGTTCGACACGCTTGAAACACACAATTAGTCAAATGTGAAAAATGAGCTCTGAGTAGTTAGACTAAGCATTGCATGTTTGGATGCTCTGCAGAGTGAAAGAACCCTTCTGTTTGATGCCATGAAGACAGAACTGCTGGAAAAGATTCGTCGACTAGAGGAGGACAAGCAGAGTGTGGACATCACCTCAGGTAGACACGGACACTTACACACTGTTGGCCAAATCTTGTCCTAACAAAACTACGTACCTCTGCAGTGGCAGCTTTACACGAGAGTGAAGGTGCTTAACTTCATTTTATTGCATATTATTCCAACTAATTTTAGATATCTACATTTATGTTGGTCCTTTCATCATGAAGTGTTCACACAATGTAAAAGACAGGTATAGATAGGGATGGAAACTAAAAGAAAAAATGAACCTTTGCATATCACAGTGACTCGTGAACATTCGCTTACACACACATCCATACATGATATGATCTGATCTGATCTGATTACCTCCCTCCCTGTCTCTCACTCTCAGAGTGGTGGAGTGATGAGGTGAGGATGAAAAAGTGTAAGAGGAGAAGTCACCTCGCCCGCCAAGAAAGGAAAAAAAAGCCGGCACTCGTATCAGGTAATACACTCTCAACTTCCGTCAGTCCATCCCTCCCTCCCTCCCTCCCTCTTCTGCATGTGTCCATACCTGTCCTGCCTTTAGGGCTTTCATTTTGTTCACCACCATCTCTCTTTCACTAAGGTTAAGTCTGCATTACATTTTTCATCTCTTTCACATTCTACATTCCATTTCTCTCTCTCTCTCTCTCTCTCTCTCTCTCTCTCAGGACCTTACATAGTGTATATGCTGAGGGACATTGACATACTGGAGGACTGGACAGCCATCAAGAAGGTATACACCCACCATCCCCCACCCAAACATCCATTGTCAGAAATGAGTTGCTTTTTTCTGTCCAGAATGTGTTGTCTTTATTTTATTGGTGTCAGGTTTTGCATTTTAACTCTTTACTCTTCTTCAATAGATGTGTTGCAAAACAAAGTAATTTGAATGCAGTTAACACTGGGGTCCATTATCAATTTATTGATAATTGCCAATTGATAAATAAAATGTATAATTTTTTTTCTTTTAACTTTGTATGTATGAGCACTGCGCACATCAATCTCTGACCTGAAACTGTAGTCTAGAAGTACATGTTTAATGTCAAAACCTTAATTTCAAGGCACATGCACCTTTTTAAATACCTGTCACTGCAAGAAAAAGAAGCAGAAAAGAAGAACTGGATTCTTTGAGCAGTAACAGCGAAGTCATTGTTTTTCTTTTAGCCAGTACAACAGAAAGATGCAAACAAGCAGGAGACTCATCAACACACTCAGACTGTAGCTCTGCAGCAGTGCTGTGTGTATGTGTATTAAAATGAAGCGGATCAGCAGTGGTGGTTTCGGTTCATCACGTAATTTTTCTGAGAACTGAACTAACAATTGTTCGCTGAAACCCCCACGCGGAAACTGCAGATATCCTCCGCACTTTTCTTTTGTACGCCCAAGCCTCGTCCGCCACGCCCCCTTTTCAATGGAAATGTCGCTGAATTTACGTTCACATTTATGTTACAAAATTAGTAAATTATATTTTCCTTAATAATTTAGCACTAAAATTCATGAAAAATTATATATTGCCACGAAAAACGCTGTGACGCCGGGCCCCGCTTAGCAACCCAGCCCGAGGACGGGGCGCCGTGGCGGACGGGGCCCGGCGTCACGGACATTTCCATTTAAAAATAACTATAAATGGTTTGGTACTGAGGAGAGAACACAAAGAAAGCGCGTCTTGGGATGGTGAAATGCCGCTGTACTGGGAGGTTTGAAAGTAGCCAATCCGAGAGCATTATTTATTTCTCCTTGCTGCTGATTGGCTGCTGCCCTGTGACGCTGCAGTCCAGTATTTCCCTTTTGGAGCGTCTCGAGTGTTCTCGTGTTTTTCGTGCCTGTATGCCCTGTATTTTTATTACTGTAAATTAAATGACTTTATTACTGTATTTACCCTGCTTGTACCAAAGAAAACGAGGCGCATACCAAAGAAAACGCCCATGCACGAGTTACAGTGCAGTCTACACAGGGGTAACATCTGTATTGTACATTCTAGCACTACAGGAGTTCAGTGTAAACTGTACAGTACGAATATGGGTTTACCTTTACATTTTCTTTCAGGGTAATGTATTAAGCTGAGTTTAAAATGAAATTAAAGTGTTTTGGGAGCATATTTGGGGGCATATTTAGGGTTTACACTTTAAAAATAGGCATTTGTTACCACATCACCACAGCGTGTTTTTTCACTATACAGGGGTGCTCTTGGAATGTAACAGGGTTTACTGTATAGTTAAACTCTTAGAACTTATGGTGTAATTATGGTATGTTGCCCCCTCTGACCCAAATGGAAAAGGTCCTAAATTTACTGAAATTCTTATTGATATTATTATCCCAACACAAAATAGTCGGATTTTATGCTGTAATGTCTGTAGTATCACAAACGGTGACCAAATTAATTTATGCTTTGTGTATATTTAAATGTACTTTTCTTTTTTGGAAAACACAAAATATGTGTTGGCATTTCTTTATTACGTCTGTATTGAAAACCTGTTGTGTTGTGCTGTAACAACGGCACTGCATATCATAATTTGAAATTTGTACATTGTCCTTCCTGTAGTGCGTGTGTGTGTGTGTTGGAAAGGAAATAGAATTTTAACAGCTGTATCTTTTTTCCATCTTCAGGCTAAAGCTGCACTAATGCCCTTGAAGAAGAAGTCAGATAGTAAGTCCCAGCACGACACTCAGCAGTTAATCAATGTGTGTGCAAGTGTGTGTGTGTGTGTGTGTGTGTGTGTGTGTGTGTGTATCCCCATCATCTTGAGCCGTCTTGCCTCCTAATCCCTAGACGTCCCTCTCTGTCTCCTCAGGCAGCTGTTTCTTTCCTAGTGTCGAGGTCAGAGGTCATGCAAGAGACCCGTGAACGCCATAATAAACTGTCTCAGCACAAAGTAGCGCTTTGAACTGCAGCAGGCCTCTGACTGTCTCTAATTCATTACATGTGGATAAATTCACTCCCTATCAAAGCTCTAGCCATGAGCCAAGCATATTTCAGCCATAATTTGCCTTTCAAAAATCTCAATGGATATTATGGCTCAAATTAAGACTCTCTTTCTCTCTCTCTCCCCGTCTCTCTCTCTCTCTCTTAGAGAAAGCCCTGTTTAACTAAAATGCCGTCAGCTAAAGAGAGAATCCATATCATGTTTAATTCAGATATCTCATTATCGTTCTCAATTACCTCAGAGGAAAGAGTGTGCGCGTGTATGTGTGAGAGTTTATGCATCCATTATAGAGTTCGTCCTCCAAAGCAAATATGCTGGTGTGTATGTGAGGGCAATTAACAAGGAGTGTACGAACTGTGATGAGGTTTGAGACACCATGTCTGACATGCCTGGGGCAACTGTAGAAAATACATTTGAATGCGCAATTTTTAACTCCTATTAATTCGTTTAAATGGTCAGTTGTACTCGTACGACCACATCGGCCTACAGCCACTGCAGGCTTGCACATCACAGCTGCAAGACTTTGAGGAGAGGAGACAATCCTAGTGACTTACACTGTTTTGACCTAGCCAGCTCAAAACTTCAAGGTGTTTCACTCACTTCTTTATCTCTCAAAGCGGAAAAATGCCCAACAGGCATGTTAGCTTTCAATTTAAGTTATAAAAAGCTGAAGCTGTCAAAAATGGAGCTGTTCTTGTCACGGTGTCAGAATGCTTTGGCTGGCGCGTTTCATTATACACTTAATTTGCTCTCCTTAAACACCCCTACCTCTTATCTCTCTCCCTCTGTCTCTCTGGCAGGTCGTCAGTTGTCAGTGCGGTATGAAGGAGGCATGCTGTTCTATGAGGGAGAGCGATTCTCTAAGGGGAACAATGTTCTACTGGAAGTCTCTGATGACAGCCCGGCACAGTCAGTATCTCATCTACCCCCTACATCTCTCTCACTGTTATTTTCTGTGTAAAGTCTGTTTAATCTGCAGTAAAACAATGCATTGACACTGATGTGAAATCAACAGAGCTAAATGAACTACCGTGCTCATCTACTGAATTCAATCTGACACTGTGTGGGTAAATGTACCTCGGCAGGAGGCGGTTTAATGTCCTAAAAGGGCCAGTCTCATGGGGACAAAAACGTTTTTCTTCAAAAAAAAAAGTTTGACTGTTAAAATGGTTTACCACCCATTTTTTGGCCCTGTATTGCTTTTGTGATGTCAAGAACACAAGCGCATTTACATATATCCGCATATTCAAACTGCAGCAGTTTGGCCCTGTCCATCCACACTGAAGCTGTGAGAATATCTCCAGCAGAACAGAGATATTTGACATTGAAAGGCACAAGACTGGAAAACCACAATGCAACACGAATTATGATTGTTTTGGTGCATAAAAGCACACAACCATTTTAAGGAGATCTGTACTTAATAAAGTAGGTCTGTAGGTTATTAATATGGAAAGAAAAAAAGCCTATACTAGTATACCTAGTAATGCGCAAAAAACATGCAGCATGGGCCATTTAATGGCAGAGATTATATAGTCTTGGTATATCATACTATTCTGAGCACTGATATTAAATGCTATTACAGTTCTTAACTCTTTCACATCCTCCCTCGCTTTCTCTCTCTCTCTCTCTCTCTCTCTCATTCTCAGGGCAGTAATAACAGCCATCAGTGCAGGCGAAGTCTGGTTCAAAAGAACAGATGGTAGCAAAACCAAAATCTACATCTCCCAGCTACAGAAAGGCAAATACACCATACGGAGAGCTTAGATCACACTCTCTCTCACTCACACACACACACACAAAAAGTTACCTGTCACGCGCCTCAGGTGCGTCTATGTATTTTTAATACAACTATATCATCTAAACATTCTGTCAGCTACTTATAAAGCAATACACTGTTATTCATTGTTATTGAATTCCTAATGGACTTAAAGCAAGCCAGTCAGCAGAGTTAGTGCCTAATACATAAACACAATATGTTGCTTTGATAGACTGGACTGAATGCCTCACTAGCATGCTTTGCAGAGGCGTTCAAATGAGCAGGCAGCGTAACAGCAGCTTCTGTTCTTCCGGACACACAGCGTATGGCACAACAACAGAAACTGCTGAATCACAGTGGCCCACTACAAACAAACATACACACAATTCAGAAACTGTAAACTGTAGACCAAATGGAGTTCTGTGAGCATACAGATGCTCACAGAACATAAATTATAGCTTTTCCCAAGAGCCATGTTTAAAAAGAATAATGTTTCTTGTAATCTTTCCCACACATGATGTACACTGTTTCCATTATGTAGTTTTACATACGTATTCCTAAAAAGTACACTAAAGACTTAGCAATGACCTCAATGACTGCACTCACACATGATGAATATTGCTTTAAACAGCATTAATGCTGGCCCTTGCTGGATGTTTTTGTAATAGGAGGCCAGTTTCGCTGTGTCTCTTAATAGTTTCAGATGAAAAGGAATAAGAAGAGGTAGTCTTCAACTGAGCAGCTTCTACTGACGGCACGGCCACCGCGCCTGTTTAATAATGATTGCACTTCAGAAGAAGGAGAATATTTGTGATGAATCTGATTTTTTGAGCTTATTTTAATAAGACTTATTAAGTGCAAAGAGTATTTATATACATTTGTACACTGATTTGGAATCAGAGGGTGCTTTTACAACATATTTAAAAAAGTGTTTAATATAATCATGTATTTATAACAGTAAAAAAAAAATATTAAAACGTGTTCTTTTATTAAACTGTTTAAAGACTCATAAATGTTTTCAGACTATCATTTGTGAAGACTGGTAATAAGAAAAAGAAGGTTTGTGCTCAAGATACACACCAGTGTGTCATTTGTTATTAAATGACCGGCCCTGAAGTGAAGCTCATCACCAGAATGGTTGTAGTTGTTCTCAAAGTCCAGTAGGTGGCGAAATGACCATATATTTTATGTGCACGTTTTCATGTTACCGCTAGATGGCGCTAGGACTTTTACAGTACTGTAGACACTATATTTTGTCTTAAGATACACAAAGAGAGAACCCCCCCCACTAGGCTAGACAAGCTTCCTCAGCATACAGCCCGTCCACCCTCAGTGGGCTTTAAAAGAATCTGTGGAGTTTTTAGCATTAGTTTATAAACGTGTAAATTAAAAACTCTGGCCTTGGCATGCATCCAGTGTCCTCTCAGCATGTTTAATTTACTGGGCCAGTGGGGTTTAATGAATCTAATGATTCCTGTGTGTGTGTGTGTGTGTGTGTGTGTGTGTGTGCACTGTGTACATGTGTGAAATTCCTGATTAATCTGGTCGGAGTAAGTTTAGTCATATTACAGACGGCGAGCTAGAGCAATATGAGGAGTCCCCCTTGGGAGCTTTTCCTGAGATGGATATGTCAGACATTGCAATATACAAGCACACACACGCGCACACACACACACAAACACACAGGACTGGTTTAGACTAGAAATACCCCATGTGAGAGCCTATCAATTTGAAGTTCACACGCACACTTAATTAAGACCTGACTGCACACACCCTCATCGTTCTCTCTCCTGTAGAGGAAGAAGTCTCCCACTGAGGCTCTTCTCTCCTCCTAGCCCCTAATACACACACACACGCACACACACACACACACCTCCCTCATTCCTTTATCTATCCTCCATCTCCGGCTAACACTCTCCAGACCCCCCTCTGTTCTCACTCTAGAGACCCTGCTCTCCCTGAGCACGGTGAAGAAGCAGAAGATGGATGGATGCACTATCGTTCTCTACCCTCCTACCCTGCCCCTGCTCCTTTGGCCTAGTTTACACTCGCTTTCTGACCGCTCTGCCATGCTCACACAGTGTGGAGAGAGGGACGAGATGCCCCAACAAGTAAAAGAGTGAACAGAGGAAAACAAGCTTGGAAAAAAGCCACATTTACTTTTTATACTCCTTACAAGCCTGGCTGATGGGGCAAAAATGTACCATAATATAAATGAGATCACTACAAATAGTTAAATTTATATATTTACATATAAAAATGCTATAATTAATGTACGATGTGTACAAAATAAATTAACCATTTAAAAACCTATTTCAGAAGGAACAGGATGGGCACAACAGTCAAAGCACAGTATGATATTAGCAGGACGAGATGTTTTCCACCTTTTTAGGTGCTCCTGGTTATTAGGTGTGATTCACTGAAGCAATGAAGCAACTCGCCATACCATTTAAATGATATCATTCTTATCTTAAATAAATTGTTGTGACTTCTGCCCATATCTAAAATGTCCTGTGATTCTTGATTACACCACGGTGTACCAGCAGGTGGGAAAAAATTAACGATATCACGATTCACGTCCACCGCCTACTACTCACACCTATCGTCGAGAAAACGCTCAGCCAGAAGAAAAATGATCACAACAAGGATAAAATATTGTCATATTGCCCATCCATACTCCTTATTACAATCTCCCTGTCTTCTATGTTCATACCCGTTCTCTCTCTTTTCATGCCAGCCACACTATCTCTGCTATTTTTCTGTGCTTTTTATTTTTTGGCTTAATTTACCCAATAAAACATGTTGTTTAGACTTACTGTACAATAATTGCTATAGTAAAAAAAATCATATATTGCATACTGTTGCATTTGCAGGGTTTGAGCCAACCCGATCTCACGACTTCTCACGCAGCCATCACGACAAAATCTATTCAAAAACGTGCTGCGATCACGCTTTAGCCCTTTTTTTCATGCTAGGATAACACTTCACTACCCTGTATTTTAAAGCGCAGTGTGTAACACCGCCAGTATCTGCGCTAACTGGTGACTGTTAGGGTTAGTGTTGGGGTTAGGGTGAGGGTTAGGGCTGGGGTTAGGGTTAGGGTTAGGGTTAAAGTTAGGGTTAAGGTGAAGGTTAGGGTTAAGGTTTAGGTTAGGATTAAGGTTAGGGTTAAGGTGAAGGAGAAGGTTAAGGTTAGGGTTAAGGTTAGGGTTAGTGTTAGGGTTAAGGTTAAGGTTAGGGTTAGTGTTAAGGTTAAGGTTAGGGTTAGGGTTAGGATTAGGGACTTTCCCCGTCTCACGGCATTTCAACCTGTTTCAACTGCTTTGCAAACAAAAACGTTAAGGAATCAACTCATTATTTCTCTCCTACTGTCCCTCACTCACCAGTTAGTGCTGATACTGGCAGTATTACGCAGTGTGCATTAAAACACGCAGGGTAGTGAAGCGTTGTCCTAGCACGAAGAACAGAAGTGTTGTCCTAGCACGAATCGCAGCACGTTTTTGAATAGATTGTATAACATGATGGCTTCACGGAAACTCGTGAGACTGGGCTCTTTGAGCACCCCTGGTCAAGTTACGCATTTCATACGGAAGTTAACACCACCTCTGCACAAAACAAACGATGGTCAATTTAAAAAAGTTGTTCAAGGTTGATTTTGGTTCATATTTTTTATCTCGGTCTTCTGCACTTGGTTTTAATACAATCTTTTCTTCCCTCCATCCCCATGCTCCACTGGCTGCCACACAGTCCCAAAGCATAATAGATCCACCCACATGCTTAACAGTTGGAAAGGTGTTGGAAATACTGCTCCTTTTTTCAGCAAACACTCCTTTAGCGATTTTAGCCAAAGAGTTTTTGTTTCATCAGAACAGAGAACTTGATTCCAAAAGGCCTCTGATGATGTGTTGCATCAGACACTGAGACACTGAAGGAGATCATTCTCACTTCCTGAAGGTTACCTTGTGATTGCCCTTTTGCGTAGATGATGTTTGTGCAACAACACTGCAGCATGGGTTAGTGCATCACTAATCATATGCCATCAAGATCTTCCTGTAGGTCCTTGGTAGTGATGTGGGGGGGTCTTGCTTTACAAACTGTATTGTTTAGAGAATCAGGACTTCCAGCTCTGGTTTTGTCTTTAGTGGTTCTCTTTGATTTCTTAATTACATTTCAGACTGAAATTTTAATAAAAACACATTGGATATTTTATATTTATAGTCATTTGTAATCAGTTATTTTTCGTTGGGCTGGGTGTAAGCATGAGGATAGAAGGGTCATATTAGGCTCTGGACAGTCGCAACCTAATATATCATGTGACCTGGTGGAAGGTCAAATAAACTCTGAAAGGGTCAAATTAACAAACGTCATTTAACCAGGGGTGTCAAAACCTTTGCACATTGCACTGTGTTTTACAAGTGTCTGTGTTTTATGTGTAATAACTGGTTTATGTTTGTGAGGTACTAAGACTCACCATATAAAAATAAAACCCACACCATCTAATGCAAAAGCCATTTTTATGGCAGCTCATCTGAATGGGTACATTTTGGTCGAGTCCTTCTTTGATATAGTCATGGTTCCTTTTTTGCTCACCCTTTTCCCACATTGTATTTAATACTAAAGGAGGCTCCATGCACCTCTTCTTCTCTATTGCTCTGCTTCTATTTAAATGCTTTTCCCTTGCTGTCTTTTGATCCAGATCTTTGACCTCTCCCTTTTTTCTCCTCTAGTCCACGCTCGGCTAAATATCATGAGACATCTTTTTCTCCATCCCGTCCTCTCCCTCTCCCCTTTCATCGCTCCTATCCACTCTCGTTCTAGTAAAGCCCAGTCTGAGACTTGCAGATGGGCTGCTATTTTCCAGCTAGTAGGTGTAAAGTTGGTCTGTGTGTATGTGAGTGTGTGTGTGTGTGTGTGTGTGTGTGTGTGTGTGTGTGTGTGTGTTTATGAGAGTGTGTGAGAGAGGGTGAGTGAGTGAGACAGATTGTGTGCATGCAGAAATATTTAAATACATTTACATTTAAATAATCCGGCAACTCTCTGTGGGTGTTCCTACAGAGAGAGAAAGAGAGAGAGAGTTGGGACAGAAGAGTGGAAGAGAACATTACACTATAAAGTGTGATGAAAAGTATGAGAGACAGACTGCGAGAAAGTGAGGAAGCGCATTTTATTCCAGGCAGAGCCTGATGAGACACAGAAAGAGAAAATAAGAGGAAAAGCACATTGTAATCTAGACAGGTCTCTGAGGGGAAGTGCTGAAGATAGTGTATGTGTGCCAGAGCTGCATTAGTGATTCAGACACTCTAAGAGGTCATAGCCTCTGGGAGGACCGAACTGAAATGTCTCCATTTCTGTTTCTCTCTTTCACACTTCCTTAAGAATCACCACTGTCAGTTGTACTCTAAAGTCGTCTTGTGTTAGTACGTTAGATATATATATATATATATCAAGATCTGAAGAATTTGAAAGCGAAGGCCACAACTTGAACTCTGAGTTTCTTCAAACCTTAAAGTCTGCAGTGTGACAGGGTACATTTCTGCCTGAGAGAGGCCATGCAAAAAATAACTGTGGCAGATGTTGTTTTTCAGAAAAAAATGCACAGTAAAAGTTCAGATTTTTCTTTTATGTTTCAATGCGAAAACAGGGTGACAAAAACAGATCATTTTTCACTTTTTGCATGCATTCAGCAAGGATGCCACTAATTCGGGAGCTCACTCTAGGTATTCTGCATTCCCCTGACAACAGTCAGCGCAAAGAACAACCTGATCTATTTATGCTAAAACCCAAAGGTGTTGAACCAAAGGGAAAAAAGTGTGAAATACAAAAGAAAAGAGACCTCGCTGAGAATGGCTAAACACCGCAAGCATTCCACGTCTTATAAAAATGTCTTTTTACGAGACTTAAATGTATGTAAAGTTTTCAAAATGTTCTGTTGACTCTCAGGTCCACACAGTCCACATATGAAAAACTTACCTGCGAAAGCAGCAGATTTAGAGTTTTGTTTTTGACATGTCATTGAAAAAACACATTTACATGCACTGATGTTAAACCACCTGCTTAATGTGTAGATCTGGCACCAATATGTTAGCAGCACATCTCTGAAGTACCGTGGGTTGTGAGGTTTCGCCTCAACCAATCAGACTGGATTGTCCTGCACATAACACAGATGTTTGATGGCATTGAGATTTGGGGGGTTTGGTGGCCAAGACACCTTGAACTCTGTGAAAAGACGCCACTGCCATTAGGGAATTCCACTGACATGAAGGAGTGTACTTGGTCTGCAGCAATGTTTTGGTAGATGGTTTGTGTCAAAGCCACATCCACGTGAATTTTCTCAGCAGAATATTGCCTTGCCTTTTTTTCTACAGAGCATCACGGTGCTATTTCCTCCTCTGGTAACCACATGCACTGTGTGTTCTGACACCTTTCTATCACAGCATGAACTTTTTTTGCTCAGTAGCTTCTCTGCAGGATCAGATCAGACAGGCCAGCCTTTGTTCCTCACATGTATCATTAAGCTTGGAGCACCAATGTCCTGACTGGTTCACTAGTTGCCCTTCCTCGGACCACTTTTGGTGGGTAATAACCACTGCATCCCGGGAACGCCCCACAAGACCTGCTGTTTTGGAGATTACAGGTAGGCTCTTGTGAAAGTCGACAAGATCCTTTTGCGAGCCAGTTTTTCCTGTTTCTAACACATCAACTTGAAGAACTGACCGTTCTCTTAGAATATCCAATCCTTGTTAGGTACCACTGGAACAAGACAGTCAATGTCATTCACCTGTCAGATGGTTTGATATTAAGGCTAATCAGTGTATATCTGCCTTTCAGCCTACAGCCAGCCATTCTCATTAACTTACAAGGAGTATTTCAGCCTGGAGTGCTTTTTTGAACAAGACACAATACAGGACAGCCAAGCAAAACAGTATCTACACATATCAGTCTTAGGCTCAACAGGAACTGCCTGTTTAATTTTACACAATCATGTAAAAATGATGACGTTTTTGGTACATAAAAGCAAACAAACGTTGTAAGTGGACTTCAGGGGAAAATACAAGAAAAGCATAGAATATGAGCCCTTTAGTATGGAACGAAAGAAAACAGTTGATTACTTTCCTCACAAACATACTTGAGTGGATCTCCATTATGTCCCATTATCTCTTTATTCTGAACTACAGATCAGGAAAAATATTCTGTACACAAATCATTAGCAAGTGCTGCACCCTGTGGGAAACACATTTATACATATTAAACATGCATTTACTGTGATTCGCTGTAAATATTTGAAGCCGACTTTTTATTAGTAGTGCTATCTGCTGTGGAATGAGTTATCTGTTGCGGAATATATTACCTATTTGTCTCTCTGAGCTTCATGCACGATATCTAGCTGTGTTCTGGTAATGAGGAGAACCAAATGTACTGAGGCAGATCCCTTTAACATGAGACATAATATGAAAAAGTGATTTCCAGCATATATGTAAATCGTGTGTGGAAGAGTTTTGCAATTTGAATATAAATGAGTGCAAACATAGATTCATATAACAAGCTGTTTGTGCACTGATTTGTTTAAAGAACAGGCCATGAAATGAGGAGTGGGTCGCCCATGAACAGCTGCCATTAGTCTTTGTAAGACTCACAATGTCCTTGGAATATTCTCAGAACCGCGGAGAGGTTGATTTTGAACCTAAATAACCCTCAAGTGAGTGCATATATAGGCATGTGTGTTTGTGTGTGTGTGCGTGCACTTGCTAGTCTCTATGAATCTGGTCATTTTTGTGGTTTATTTTTGCTTCCATTCAGTTTCACCGTGATAACTGAGTTGAGTGAGTTCACCACAAATGATGGAAAAAGGCACTTAGGTCCCAAACTCACATGACTTCATCATTATTTCATTCACTATCAGCAAATAACATGTCTTAGGCTTGAAATGTGTTCTCTAAAAGCCATTACTGTGCTGTTCTCTGGGCCTAAGCATCATCATTTTATCTTATGCCTTTAGATCTTTTAGAGTATTGTATTTTGGGGTCTTTTATAATATTTATAGTCCTAAATGCACCTGTTGTTTTAAGCTGAGGCCAACTTCTCACAACTGAGCGGGTTCGGCAGGAAATGCTGAAGCTTGGGGAAAAAAAAGATCAATGTATGTCCAGTGTATATGACTGTCAACCATTTACACGCAACCTGTGTGTTTTGTGGAGGTGTAAAGTGTTTTTATCAAATATTAGTCATCGTGATATGCAGCATGTGAGAGGCGCATTTGTATGCATTGTGTGAATGTACACTGCGTGTGTGTGTGTGTGTATGTGTGTGCACTAACAGCAGAAATGACAGTAATTAACTAAACGAGATGGAGATGTACCTGAGGGGGGAAATGAGAGACGGCGGGAGTAGAGAGAGTAAGAAAAGAAAGAGAGGAAGAGAAAAAAAGAGAAAGAGGAAGAGAGGGATGAAAGGCAAGAATTAACAAATTTAGTATAAATATAACATGAGATAAACTACTGAAAACAGAAGGAGCTCCTCTTCTGACATGAATTATGAATTCAGATGAGTGCTGGATTAAATGAGAGAGGGGAGAGAGAGAGGGAGAGAGGGGGGGGGGGGGGGGGGAGAAGAAGAGGGGG
>JBBIGA010000011.1:9261909-9276522 GCA_037576975.1 Alestes dentex
ACACACACACACACACACACACACACACACACACACACACACACACACACACACACACACACACACACACACTAGAGCTCCTGTGAGTCAGCAGATCTTCGTTTGATACTGCTTGTTGAACTTTCAACAGCCTCTTAGCAACTGCTAAAAGAAAAACTTTTCGCTGTTGCTTCTTGATGCATGGATTTCTTCTTCCTCTTCATTTTCTTCCCAAACTCTTAATGTTAAAAAGTGAGTCTTTATGCGGAAGTTTGTGTGCTAATCCAGTCAAATCAGGTCAAGACACTTCAAGACCACCAACAGTAAACTACAGTTAAGCACAAATCCTCCACTGTAAGTAATAGCAACTTTGGGTTGAATGTGAAAATAAAGTAAAACAAGGGCTGAAGTTTGAGATAACAAAACACATTCAAAACATAAAAAAAAAGGATCAACTGTTCTTGACCGTTATATATAAATCACCGCCACATCAATAAGTGGCCCCAGTCCTAGTGTGCGCACTTGCACAGAAACGATCGCTTGTTATCAAATAATAAAGGCAGGACGGTGCTCCCAATTCCACAAGCAGATAAATTTTAGTATAAATTTCAGCATAGCTCTACTATTCCAGGGGCAGGATTTAATGAGGGGCAGGATTTAATGAGGTAAAGGGTCTTAGAGTCTTAGAATGTATCACCAATATGACATTAAATAAGGCAGGGTTAAGCACCAGTGCACACTTGTATTCATCTACTCTTTAACTACATGGACATCAGATCAAATCTGAGAAATGTTAAATTTTTCCAGTACAGTGGGCAATGGAGTGGAGAACTGTAGAAGAGACCTGTGCACCGATGAAAGGCATGTTAAAAGGTTTTACTTTCAGTTAAAGTGTCATATCTTGCACGTCTGACGACAAATACTGGCAGTTAATTTGCAGTTAATGCTCAGTTTGATGCACATCAGATAAAGGACAAGAGACAGGAGTAAGATAAGAGAATTCTGCCTCAGACAGAGCCAGATATTCACACTGAAGCGGGTTGTAATAAAACGTGCTGACAACGAACGACTCTCTTCTGGTATCAAGGGTATTAATTGGGAGTTTGTGCCCCTTTGCTCTCGCTCCTCTCTGAAAGCTTTAAACTCAGCACTAGAACATTGCTGCAAGGTTTTTAACCAGCAGTGCCATATTTTTTATAAACTCTCCAAATGATTTTTATTTAAATGTTCCACACACCGTGCGGCACTACATCAACTTAAGCAGGATTAATAATAATCCAATTTAAATGAAAGGTAAAGTGTTCTGTAAGTACTGACAAAATCCTGACATGAAAAGTGTATTGTGACGTATTTGTGCCGTAATTTATCACAATATTGATGATCATATTTAACCGCCCCAGTTCAATAGAGCTCCATCACAGCTCCACAGCCCAGCGCTGGTGGAGACATGCAGCGGCTCCAGAGGATTTCGTTCTCTTGGCAGCGCTTTCCTATGGAGGTTATTCAAGCTGTGTGTGCACAGCTGGACACCAGTGTCAGCATTGGATGCACCTTGAAGTAGCTGAATTCACTAATTAGAAGAGGTGTCTAGATACTTTTAGACACACTGTGCAGTTATTCTGTCCTGTGGCGAAAGAATGCAGTTGGGACACACCTGAAACTATTTAGAAACATCTTCTACTAAACTGCCCTTAGTGCCGGTCTGCAGGCTTTGAGGCTGACGCTGCTCCCTGCTGGTTAAAAAGAGAGCTGCGGGTTGGGAAAGGTGAAAACGGACAGGGTTCCCTATGAACTTGCTCAAGCCGTCACCTTGCCAAATTTCATCAAGGCAGAAAAATGGGAAAACGTTTCTTTCCTGTTTACCGCACCTTCCCCCAATATCATTCCCCCAGCCCCCACCCCCTCCATCTTTTCCTGTCATGCCTCCTCTCTTCTGCGCCTGCCAACATCACTAATGTCATTTCAAAGGACGATGCATACAAATTTGACTCTCATAGGAGAGAATGACTTATCAAAACTGACAGCTCATGCTTTATCAACAGACGGGAATTGGTAACGGTGTGTGTGGAAGGCGCACGCACACACACACACACACACACACACACACACACACACACACACACACACACACACACACACACACACACACACAGATTGAGACACACTTCTGGACATCACTGAGCCAGGAGTCTGTGACGGCAGGATTAGGGATTTCAGCGATGGACTCACCACCCAGTGATTACAAGTGTGTGTATGCATGTGTGTGTGTGTGTGTGTGTGTGTGTTTCATGGCAACAGTTTTGACAGGGCGCACAGATCAACACAGGTTAATCCCCACAAAGGGAAGATTTTCCCAGGATGCAGCAGTAGTGATTTATTTTCTTCTATTTGCCCTCCTGAGAAGCTAAATGTCAATTTTTGGAACCTCCTCAGATCCCTCTTCCACAGGGACATTATGACACCCAACATAAGACTTTAAACCTCTTTACATTATTGTTTCAGGTAGTAACACAGTCGAGGCTGAATTCATTTCTGCAAAATAAATGAAAAGCACCATAAACCCCACCACGCCAAAGGCTGCGTCTGAATGACTGCCCACCAGGTAATACATCAGAAATTACATCCAGATTTACACAGCAGGGCTGAACGATGCGGGTAAACTATCCAACTGCAATTTTTCTGATTATAGCAGATAAAATATCCACATTGCGTGCCACACAGCAGGGAAGCTGTGGTTGTGTTATGTACACAGCACGTGATGTTTGGCTGATTCTAAGAAGTCTAACCCATATACAGGCGTTTCACCAGCTTAGGTTTCCTTCGAAAAAAAAAAACCCACCACAGCGCTGCTGTTGATGTAGGTTCAAAATTGCAGCCCTTGTGATAAAAGTGCACTTTCAATTTGCAGTTCCAATCTAAAAACAATCCATCCAGTATAAAAACAACTGCAATTTAAAAACAATTCATCTTTCAGGTAATACACAAAAAATGAGTTTTTGTACTTTCTTATGTTCAGGAAAGCACTGAGGTTCAGGAAGTATCTGAGTGGTGCTGAACAATACTGAAGAAAAGTCACAGAATAACAAATTGTGTTTGCAATAAATATTGTGATATCTGGGACAAAAATAGACACACACAAAAAAAAGAGGCAAATGTTTGCCTAGATAAACTATTCGCAAATGCACTGTATCACTGTAGGATTGGAAAAGGAGGATGTTATCTATCCACACTTTGCCACTGTCATGTGGTCGGACAGGCTTTACTGAATTACCTATTTAAAAAAAAAAATCCCATTTATCCTAAAGAGAAATTCTAAGGTGGGGTGTCAACAAAGGGCCGGTGGGGCTGTAGTTTTCATCCCAAACAATCAGGAGCACACCTGATTCTACTTGGTCTCAGTCCCCAAGCATCTGATCTGGTCTGCTCCTGGTTGTTTAGAGCAAAGCTTGCAGCCCCCCTGGCCCTCTGTGGATAAGATTTGACACCACTGTTATAGGCCATGACTCATTTTGCAAAAATTACACCAGTAAAATCTTGGTTCAGAGTCACTATTTGACAGAGTTTCCTGTTTAAATCGCTGCCCTGTCAAGCTGGACTATGTCGCTAATCGGTTATGTCATTATATGAGAGAAATAAACCTGACCAATCCTGACCGGGATCTTTTACAGCCATACAAAACAAGCCACTTCAACTTAATGACACATTATCTTGCCAAGAGCTATGATGCGTGCTTTCTTGTCAGACAGAAGGCTATTTTAGTCAACGCTCTGTAAAGCTTATTCAGTGGTTCAACAGTTACTACAAACCCATTTGTGAACAAAGCAAGGACAAATCTATTGAGCAGTGTCTCAGTATTCTATTTGAGGCCGCACAATAATGTCGTGTTGTAATAACACTACTGTGAACACTTAGTTCCAGGATTACATATTTCTGAATGCTTGATGTGACAAGACTGCATTTTTTTTTTCCCCCAACAAAAGTACTTATACCAGTTGGACCATTAATGCCTGAAAAAGCGCTCCATTAATGCCTGAAAAAAAAAATTCAGCATTTTATTAATCTAGCAGTTTTTCAGTCTTCATAGCGCAAATGCGGACCTAATTTGTGACTTCATACGGCGTGCCCCGCCCTGCCCCGGCCCTCGACTTCACGGCCTGCCCCGGTACGAAGACAACCCCCACCCCCCACCCCCGACCACGGGAGAGACACAGACCTCTGCGTGCCCCCCACCCCCGGAACAACGGGACACAGAGACATTTTTTTTATTTTGGTGCATAGAAGTTAATTCATGTAGGTACTCATTACAGTACTAGAGCAAAAAAAAAATATGTCAACCCCTGATAATTAACACAAAACACATATTGCAAAGGCAGACGTCCTGAGAACTATTAACAAACAATGCATCGTGCAGCCTATGTCAGAGCAAGCGGAGGGTTGGAGAGAGCATACAAGGCCTCCAGGAATGTAATCCAGGGTGAAGGATAACATCATTACTGCAGTCTACAGAACAAGACACGATTTCCCCTCGTGCTACAAATTACACTGAGGAGCAGCAGCAGGAGCACGTGCACACGCACACGGACACTTTTACGCCCGCACGCACGCACCACGTGCTGAAACTGTCTTAAACCATTTCTCACTCTCTTCCTTTCTCAGTTGCTACAGGCATCTTCCTTTATCTCATACTTTTAAATAAAAACCCACATCGTTATGATGTACAGTGCCGTCAGACAAACGAAAGCCACACATAAGGCCGCAGGCAAAGCGTTTTACAGCAAAAGTCTGTAAAGCAAAAATAACAACAACAAAAAAAAGAAGAAATAAAAGCACAGACAAGGCCAGCCACGCTCCACCCACAAATTCCTTCTTTGTATAACTGTTGATCAGCCTGACAAGCTTTACAGAATGCTGGAGGAAATCCAACCTGACATAATTAGAAATGATGGGTCATAGTTTAAAATGTCTAAATTACAATGTGTTATTAATTTCACATGGTGTTCATTCAGTGCACTTGCGAAAGGTCATACTGTTAGTATTGATTAGATATACTGCTGTTTTGTTGTATAATTGAGATGAAGTTAGAATGGCAGCTCAGTCGGGGCTGTTTCTGTCCGTTCTTGATCAGCTAAAGCCCCACAGTCTGGCAAGGGTAGGGCAGCATTTATACTGGAATGTCAGCGTTAACCATAAACTTAGCCACACTAAACAACAGATTGCAGATCACTACAATTTATCATTAGGCAGTAAGGTTTTGGTTTTAGGAAAATGTAGAAAGGAGTTCATAAGTCATCTGGACTTGGGTAGAGAGTTGATTGATAAAGTCTCTTGGATGAGAGACGAAACGTCTTCAACTCTCTACCCAAGTCCAGATGACTTATGAACTCCTTTCTACAAGGGACTATAATAATTGGTTAAACCAAGGTCAGCGTCAGCCAATCAGAGGCAGAGACTGCACTGCGTACACAAGCGCGCACACAGAGAGAGGGAAAAAACAGACTTGTGGACTTCTCTCTGAGGTCGTCGACTTGTGCCTCTGAAGTCGACTAGTCAACTAGTCGACTTTTCTGTTAATGCCCTAATATATAATATGTGTGTCACACGATTAAAAAACGAATTAAGTACAAGCTCTCTGATTAATTAATCTAAATTAATCACACACGTTTTTGCTGTAAAATATTTTTAAAATAAATTAATTTTGACATGAGAGTGAATGAATAATCAACATTACAGACTTTCAACGTCTCTTTTATTTATTAACTGTTTCTGAACTGTTCATGTGCAGTAATGGTCACAGCAAACAAAAATATGACCTAATATGCTGAGGGGAAAGTGCTTTAGCAAGAACAATGATAGAACTCAGTCCGTCTATAAGCTGCAGTTTAAGACAATGTACATACAAGCACGGGTGTTCTGGTGAATTTTGCTGCAGTTTTGCTCTGATAATGATGAGAAATAGGCAAATTATATGCATAATCCAAGATAAATATATTCTATTTAAATGAGAAGAGCCTAGATAGATGGGTAGATCTTTAGAGGTGATACAGTCAGGTTCTAACACTACACTGAGAAATGCTACACTGAGAAATGCTACCCTGTTATAAAAATGCTCCTGCCAGTGTCCCGAGGCAGCACAGACTTGTGGGCGTGGCACTGAATCCCGAGACTGTGGAACTGCACATGTGCAGAAGGGCCCGGGAGCACGTGTCGATGGGCAGCATGTTTCTACAGAACACCGGACTGGGTTAAAGTCACATGGGGTGATTAATCAGTGTACATTTTTTAAGGTGTTAGTTTTCTGGGATTAATTAACCAAAATGAGTGTGTTAATTCAACACCCCTAATATATATATATATATGTGTGTGTGTGTGTGTGTGTGTGTATACAGTTTCTCCCACAGTCCAAATACATGTCCATACAAAGTTTTTCAGGGTTTGGGCTCAGCCCCTTACTTATAGTGAAGGTCAGTCTTAATACCTCAGCAGACCAAGACATTTTGGACAGCACTGTGCTTCCAACTTTGCTGGATGGGCCCTGACCTCAACCCCATCCAACACCTTTGGGATGAACCGGAACGGAGATTGCGAGCCAGGCCTTCTCGTCCAACATCAGTGCCGGACCTCATATGCTCTATAGAATGTATGGTGTATTTAGTGTATATACAGAATGATAAATCACACACAAAAAGCTCCATAACTTGTAACAATGTAGCAAATGTTGTAACCTATATAGAAATAGATCTTATATATTTAAATATATGTATGGTTTACAACATTTGCTACACAATTACAAGTCATGGAGCTTTTAAACATAACACAGTCTATCTAATAACATATCCTGAGCAATCACAAAACAAGTGTGTGTGTGTGTGTGTGTGTGTGTGTGTGTGTGTGTGTGTGTGTGTGTGTGTGTGTGTGTTTGTGTGCTGTCTACAGCAGATCTGTCCTCCATGGGGGTTCTGGCAGTGCTGGGAAAAACATCCGACCATCTAAAAAAAAACCCCAAAACACTATAACAACAACATCAGCCGAACAGGCGATCATGAGGGCCAACTGGAGAACATTCAGCTTTAAAAGGAAATGCAAGAACGTCTGGCTCTTATGAAGGAAAACATGAGGGAATGAGGAGTGGCTCAAGACTTCTGCACAGTACTGTAAATGTGTGCTCATATTTTGTATTATGTTCAGCCCCCACTTATGTAGTCTTGTGTTGTTTCTGTTTTAATTCTTAATATTTGCTGGAGGAATGTTGTAGTCCTGGAGGCACATTGTGGTCTTGGAGGAATATTGAGGTCCTGGAGGACGTTGTGGTCGTGGAGGAATATTGAGGTCCTGGAGGAACGTTGTGGTACTGGAGGAACATTGTGGTCCTGAAAGAATGTTGTGGTTCTGGAGGATTGTTGTGGTTCTGCTGGAATGTAGAAGTCTTGGAGGAGCATTGTTTCATTCAACTCTGTACTGTGTATATGGTTGAAATGACAATAAACCTATTTACCTTTTAATAAATTCCACAATCAGGATGTTACTGGAGCTAAATGACTGTTACAAACACACCCTGGAGATCAGACGTGATCAGATCTGGATGAGCAGGAGTTCAGTGAGGTTTCATTGTGTTGTTTTGGACTTGCAGGCCTTCTGTAAGTGTGTTATAGGAAACTCCAGCGTTCCATTGATGGTATCTGGAGTGTGGAGGACTACCTGCCTTCTGGCGTTCCACACAAAACGCTCTGAATGGAGCTTCTGGTGTGTCTCCGAACCCGCAATCTGAGCCGAGCCAGACCAGGGAGAAGAAACAAAACCGCCCAGTGACTTTATTTACAGCAGTGAAGACCGGCTTTGTTCCACGGCTCCTACTGTACCTGCTGTAAATAACACGAACATCCCATTCACACACAGCCTGGCAGAGAAACTCAATCCGTACAGCTTCTCAGGTTAAAATCAGAGGAGAATTTCACTGGACTGATCAAAATTCTCCTGTAATTGAAATCAAATCTAATCAATTTAATCAAATTATATTGGTTGCACACAATCAGTTTAATATGCAGTGAAAACCTTTTTAAGACTGGCAAAAGGTGATGACAAAGAAATTGAATAAAAACATACATACATATATATATAAAATATGTAAAAATCAACAATGTTGAGCAATACTGAGATGAGGTGGATATAGTGGAAAAGCAAACAATATAATAAACATTTCTAAGTTAATATATGATACACTGTGTTGACAGGAATGTAGGATGTATTTGTTTTATGTGGGAATAAAATGCTTTTGTCAGATGTAATTCAGAGTGCTTTTGGTGTGAAATGGTTGATTGTAGAGACTTTGATTTCTTTACCGTGGAGGTAAATGGAACCAGACGTCTCCAACACAAAGCCGTTTTATTCTCTATCCCCCCAGCGAAGCTCCACATGTCTCTGAGCGTTTATATGGATGATGATGATGTAAAATGGTGAATCTGAACTAAATCACTTTTCTTTGGGGGCTATTTTGCCTCACGACCCCGTGCATGTATCCCTCCATCATGAACGGGTTTAGTTTCAGGACCAAAATCTTCTCTACTCTGGTAGAACAAGTTACTATAGGTCTATGGGCTATACAAAACATGTTCATGAAGTTCTATGTACAAAATCACTCTCACATAAAGAGATATCACCAGCTTTATTCTTCATAGTTTTGGTCCCTTTCAAAACGAGCCGTTTCAGGGCTCTGTCTCTTTTATGCAAATAAGCCGTTGCTGGCCACGCCCCACCCATCCCAGGCTTAGGAAACAAAACGAAACGAACAAGGTAGTTCAAACTTAACTGTGATAGAAACACAAAAGTCATTATTTGAAAGTACTTACATCTCCCTCATCTGCTGACTTGTCACGGACAGTAGGTTTAGATCCCCCACGACGCTGAAGTTAGCTCCTTATTCACAGCTCCTTATTCAAATTTTCTGTTCCACCTTAAATACTTAAGGTGTAACTTTTTAAGGTGGAATGAAACCGATTGTTGCTGCGACATGGCCATCGAAAATGAAATGGAGCCTCGCAGTCCTTCGGTTTCCTTTGTCTGGAGAAAGTGTCGGGATTTGTTTTGTTCTTTGCAGCAACAACACAAAACTTCATGTGTGACTTGTCTTTGCCTGTAGACATAGCGCTCGGCTTCTCCGTGCTCGTAAAACCAGCAGACAAAACTAATCTAGTGGGTGGGGTCTCGACAGATGAGGGGTGGTTCTATGCAAATTGACCCAGTGTATTACGTCACAGTAGGCCCTCCGTCCAAACGGCTCATTCTGAAAGGGCCTGAAACTGTGAAGAATGAAGCTGGTGAGATATTTTTATGTAAGAGTGATTTTGTGCAAAGAACTTCATGTACTTGTTTTGTAGCCCATAGACCTATTATAACTAAAGTGAGTTTTGCACAATATGTCCCCTTTAATGAGAAGAATTTGATCATCAAGAGAGTCAGAGTTAAGGTTCAGGCTTAGGTTTAGGTTTAAGTTCAGGTTTAGGTTGGGAGTTAATAGACTCTAATTCATGTCCAGCACATAATATTTAAATTAACGTTAATTAAAGGCAATCTGAGCATCTACAGTGGATCTACTCTCAAAATAAGTGCATTAAATATGCACAAATATATATTTGATTACATATTAGTTACACTATTACCTTTATATTCTCTATGTAAAATTTACAATAAAGTTATTCTTTATTTTCCAAATGTACATTTATGTAAATAGAGAAACAAAGCAGTTCAAAAATATAATAAAGAATGTAGATGTAATACACTGTGTAACTAATATGTAATCACACGTGCTTCTGTGTAACTGCATTATAATAGACTAGTAATATGACAGTAATAACCCATACCCTTTACAGCTGAATCAGCTGAACTGGAGAAAACACGACCCATTTTGTGTAAGTTGTATAAGTGGTTCATCTCAGCCCATCTGCAATGAAACTGAACAGCACTGCATGTTTTCACACTTCCTCTGGTCCCATATTGTTGGAATAACAGTAAAATAGTAGCGAACAAGCTGTTTTTTTCCAGCCATCATAGGGCTTTGGAGGAGGTTGGTACTCTTTAACAACTCTCCTTTCTAATTAGACGAACTGACCAGAGCAGTGATGAGTGTAAAGTCACGTCACACCAGCTGTAAGAAGCTCCAGCCTCTCTGCACAACAGCAATGAGGGAAGGTTTCATATGTTAAGCTTTAGGAACCCTTCGCTCATCCATTCACACAGGAAAAAATACAAAACTGTTCTTGAAATTTAATGGAGCTGTAAGAGATTAAAGAGTTTCCTGTTCCCTTAATCTGGAAATTAGCAGCTACAGGAGGCCAGAGGGAGTGGGAAAGAGCCGGTCGCTCAGCGTTAACCCTTCAGACCAACAGCAACGCATAGAAATCTCTTGCACATAAATGTCTAGTTCCTGGTTAACCAGCACATTGCATTGAACTACCTCACTTTATACTGTTTATACTGTTTATACTTCACTCTACACTACCTTCAATTGGCACCTGAACTTTACTGTAACCCTGTTTACTGCCAGTACAGACACCAAAATGTCCTATCACTGTTATAATTCTACACTAAGTGGTTCATTCCAGTCCATCTGCAATGGAACTGAACGGCTGTTTTCATTCTTCCTCTGGTCCCATATTCTTGGAATATCAGTAAAATAACAGCAAACAAGCTGGTTTTGCTATCTTTTACAGTCTGTTTTCACTCTTAGTGACTTTTATAAAGTATTTGCACTACTGATCTGTTATTATATCTTTTATAGTTTTGTTATTCTATTGCACTATTGTCATTACCTTTTTTAATTCTCTACTGTCATTTTTATTCCTCTTGTTGCACTGAGCATGCTCATGACAAAAGAATTTCTCTCAGGATAAATGAGGTTCTTTCTTATCTTATCTTACTCGTTGTGGTTCTTCTATGCTGCTTACTGTCCTGTGCAATAAGAGACATGATTCCAGTGCAACATCATACGCTCATGTGCAATAATATATGATGCAGTATTTGTCATCCCTGGCACTCTATTCAGTGCAGTAACTGCCTTGTGTGCATTAATCATACTTATAGTGCAACACTCATCACCCCAGAAGGTTTACGTTATGTCCACACTTGTCTATTTATTGTTTGTCTATTGTCTACTGTCTGTTGTAACCTGCACTCTGTCGACTGTTGTATGTTGCTATATGTTGCATCCTGGTCCATGGAGAAACGTCTCATCACACACAACTGCTGATGACAATAAATTAACTTTGAATCTTAAACTTAACAGGTATGCTGGATGTCTTAGAGTGTTCAGTCAGAGCTGGAGAAGTCAGGTGGACACAACCAGAACATTTTTATTATTCATAAAGCTTAAAGTGACCCCTAATGTTTATATTCATAAAGGTTAAAAGTGATTTATAATGATTAGAAATTCATTATGTTAAAAGTGATTCACAATGGTGCATGTGATTCATCAGGGGAAAAGATAATAATGGTAATAACAATTCAAAATGTTAAAAGAGATAGTAGTAAAAGTGATTCGTAATTGCTAAAAAATTCATAATGCTTAAAGTGATTCATAATGGTTTGAGAAATTCATCATGGTCAAATGACTAAACTGATTCTCTCCTAAATTGATTTATAATGATTAGAGTAATTCATAATGGTTAGAGTAATTTATAATGGTAAAGTGATGAAATTGTAGATAGAATTTCATCACTTTACCATTGTAGATAGAAAATATGAGAAGTAAAAATGTGCTATTTAGTACAAGGTAATTCTTCAACATCCAAAAACTGTGCATCAGCAGTCAGGAAGGAAAGCAGCAATTCTGCAATATAATTGTATGCTTTATATATGCAAACGATCAGGCAGGTAGCTAATGTTAACGTGGCTATCTGTGTTAGCCTCCTAGCTTCTTGGCCTGTGCTACTCCCTGCCTTAATCATCACATGACTGCCTCAGATTTTCTGTTTCATGGGACTAGATTTTATATTCCTAACTGCATACTTGAGACCTGTATCTTAGACTTTGTGGGGTGGTCAGCTGAATAATGGCACATTTTTGGGTTATCTAGTGGGTTATCTAATGTTCCTCAATTTTTAGTTTATAGGCCCACAATGTCTCCAGAGGGTTCAGCAGTGAGGCTCACCTCCAGACACCATCTACCCAGTTGGGGCAGCTGGTGGCCTAGCGGTTAAGGTGCTCACCCTGCAATTAGAAAGCCATGGGTTGGAATCCCAAGACTGCTAGTGGCACCACTGAGGTACCCTTGAGCAAGGTGCCGTCCCCACACACTGCTCCCCATGCGCTTGGTTCCTGGCTGCCCGCTGCTTCACTTGGTGAATGGCTTAAATGGGTTAAATGCAGAGGAAGAATTTTGTGCTGTTCACACTGTGTGCTGTGGTGTGTTCACGTATGACAGAATGGTCACTTTACACTTCATTACAGTTGAGGCCCAGCTAGAGTTCTTTCTCTTGAGCCACCAACAGCCCTTTTCAGCAGCTCTGAAGAGATTCTTTACCGCCTGCTGGTGGGCCTGTCCTCGCACTCCCAGCTCCCAACATCGGCTGCAGGATCGGCGTACCTCAGCTACTTGCGCTCGTAGGCTTCTTCCACTGCATCCTCCCACGGCACGGTTAGCTCAATGATGCAGACGAACTGGAGTCATGACAAACATCGCGCAAATGGTCACGTCTGAGGCTGGTAAATGCAATCTCAGCTGGGAAGCAGAGTTTTTTACCTATATCCGGCAAAAACTTCTAATCTCGTGCACCACCCAGCAACCCGGCATCCGGTCCTGGAGTCGCATGTCCAACTCGACCGTCTCCTTCCCGTAAAAATGCTGGAAATAAATTTGTATCAGATTCACAATTTGTGCTTTTAGAAACAAATTTTAAGCCTTTTGGTACTAAGCCGGAGATGGAAGTACCTTGAACAGGTCTTCATTCTTCAAAATTTAAAATGTTTAATCATTTGTGGACTCTTGATTGCAGCTATAAAGCAAAAGGGGGTGAGCGGTTCACCATCCAGTCCGGTGAATCCCTGAAGCAGCAGTGATACCCCGATCCGCCGCAGTGAGGGCCCACGAGCGCCACACAAAGGTCTTTTGTGCGTCAGGCCTGGTGTCCCCGCCGCTTGTTTTCCACCCCTTTGTGTCTTGATTAGTGGATCCTTTCACACACTCTCATACACACACGCAGAAAAAGGGAAGCTGTTTGCTCGTGTATTATTTTTAGCAATGTGCTGGGCGGGGGTGTGTATCCACATGGCATGAAATTGGAGGGGAACTGGAATACAGCAACCAGATTAGAGGCGAATTTCACCAAAAGACAAGATCAGATGTATCTCCTCTGATTCGTATATGGACAGTAAAGGAGTTCTGAATTTATCACAAGAACGTGATGCCACCTAAAATCCTGACCGGACTGGTGTTCAGGGAAACAATCTAGATTTGAGGCATTTTCCAAATATTTAAATCCAAAATTGATCTAAAAATTATCTTTCCAGGTTTCAGAAAAGCTCTTGATTCTCTTTTCCAAAGTGTTTTGTGTAGTTAAGCACATAGACCTGAAAGAAACTGAAGAAACTTGAAGGAACCTGAAAGAGCACATCAACAGTGCATTGAAGAACCTCCTCCAGTCTCTTCTCTGTGGTTTCTAGACTGAAATGTTGGATAAACAGGAGCAGAATTCCTTGCGTAAAGTGTGAAAGGAACAACATCTGTATGATAACATTGTAATGAAAGTTCTGACAGATATTTTCTAAAGGATATTTCCAAACCTGAGAAATGTGAAACCTGAGAATTGTGAAACTGGTTTTCTTACTCTATAGCTCTCCATCTACATTTTTCAATTTCATTCTGATTTTTTTATCATAGAATATTATAACCTGAATTTTTTACTTTTTCTATGATATTTTTTCATACACTATATATAAAACAGCATTCCCCTCATTCCCTCAGCATTTTAATTAATGTATAAGTTCATAGCCTGTACATTAAAATATCTGCAGAGAAAAATTTCCATTATGTTAAATTTTGTCACATTTTTTTCCTCTATGAACTCAAGGCTAAGTTCTAATGAGCTGCTGCCATGTTTTTCTTTATCTGCACACCGACAGTCTAATTCACCTTTTTCAAGTAATTAAGAGTCTTTAATAGGAATCAGGCATGTTAGAAAAGGGAAAATACAAACTACGAAAACAATCTAACCATCAAAAAAAAGATATGTTTATGCTCGTACTGGATGTATCAGACATGTTTCTGATTGATGAATGTGTAAAGAAATAAGTATATTTACAGTACTGTGTTGAAATCTTGCGCCACCACTCATTTCTTTATATTTTGTTTTGAATCTCCTTGTTGGTGTGAAAATTTTTTTTTCTGTCAGACTATCTGTTCTTTGCCATTCTGAGGAGATTAAATGAAGGAAATGTGAAGAAATGTTTTACTGTGACAGGCTGCAAAGTGCCTAAAGATACAAGGAGCCTAGATAAAAGAATTCCAACCACTCAGTGTTCAGCACCACCAGTATACTGATCACCGCCTGATCGTCTGGAATCATCTGCTTCTGTTTCTTCACTGGTTCAGGACTTCAGTTAGATGCTCTTTGTTCTGCTTGAATGATTCATACGTAGGTCACTGTG
>JBBIGA010000011.1:9278466-9306860 GCA_037576975.1 Alestes dentex
TCTCTCCCTCTCTCTCTCCCTCTCTCTCTTTCTTGTTTGGATATTTCCTATTTGGCTGAACCCCGACCTCACAGCACCCCCCCCCCATCATCCCATCATCGCCACCACAAGGACAGACGACCCATTACAGTAATTAACTGAAGGGAGAGAGAGATGGAGGGGGAGGTAAAGGGGGTCTTTTCTGCAGAGGCAGCAGCTTCGCTGCAGTGCTGGCTGCAGATATGGCCACAGTTAATCCCTTACTCACATCCATTACGAATGAGTGTGAGGTGCAGGTCTACTATTAATCTAACAGGAAGCCAAAGAACAGACACATACAGTAAAAAAAGAGAGAAATCACCCATGTTTAAAACAGAGCAGAAGAACAGGGGATACAAGAAAGGGTAAGGGTTAAAACAACATGACAGTCTGAGGAGGGAGATTTTGAATCAGTACGAAAAAACCAAAATCAACAATCACACACACACACACACACACACACACACACACACAAATACACAAGCATTTGTCTTTATACCCAGTCAGGAAATGGAATCATATGGATACTCTGTATTCACTGCAGAAGAAAATGTGGGGAAAAGGACCCATCAGGAACAATACCTGAAGCTAAACCATATCTGTGGCATTCTTGGTTTTATAGTATCTTGTCACCATCAGACATAATAATGATAACAACAACAACCACCTTTTAATGTCCCATGTATTGGGGGTCTATTGGCCCAAAGGTCTTACTTATATCCACTCAAATTAATTTCTTTTTTCATCTTAAAACTGAATGTACTGCTCTCTCCATATCCCCACCCACCCACCACCACCACCACCACCACCACCACCACCACCACCACCACCACCGTAATATGTTTTAACAACTAGGGCATTTTCTAATGATAAAAAAGAAATGGATTAACTGACCCTGAAAACTTTCTGGGCGAAAAAATCTCAGGAATAAAATGATCCAGATGCAGGATGGAATTAATTAGACCATTAGACCAGTAAATGGGTCAAGATTAGATTTGGCTCCATCGTTTGATCAGGAGAAACAATAAGGGGGGGGGGGCATCCGCCCTGGGGGTCTTCTTCGCCAAGTTACCCTATTTATGAATCTATGCACATGTTAATTAAAATCTTCTAATCCAAACCCTAAACCGTAACCTTCACCTCAAGCTCTGTTTTTTTTTCTGTGATGGCAGTTTTTCACTGAATATATATGAAAATGCAAAACCGGACATGAAAACACACGCCCACACACACGCACACACACACACACACGCACTCACTCTCACAAACACTCACACGTGCACACACACACACAAACACACACACACACACACACACATACACAAACACATACACATACACACAAATCTTGATCTCTGGCAGCTCTATGTCACTGAAAGGAAAGTTCAATAATCTAGCTCTACACTCAGTCAGGGCTATGATGAAGATGACAGAGCAATAATAACAGAGCGCATATTTAATAGCCTTTCCCATTTGGTGTATGATGATGGCAATCAGCCAATGCGACACAGCGCCCCATGATAACATTAGTGTTTATCTTCCAGGCAATGATAAAATAACCCCTATTAGCCTTCTGAAGAGCCTCGTGACGCTTACTGGAGTCTTCTCTTTCCATCTTTCCAGCTGTTCCATCATCCATCTCTTCCGTTCAATTTCATTAGATTTCACTCTGTCCACTCCTCTCCCGCTCTGTCTTTCTCTTCATTAATTTACAGAGATCCTTTCCTTTTTCTGCTGAGTGGCCTTGGCGCTGCTGACTAACAGAAATGAGCGCGGGAGACAAAGTGCGAGTGCGCTGCCCTGTTCTCTCAGCCAGAACCGCAGACGTCAATAAAGCAGCGACAGCTCTGGCTGAGGTGAGCTCTGACTTCACCGAGAGAGGAAGAATGTCTAGGACGCTCATGGAGCTGTTTGGAGAGACGCACAGGCCAATAAGAGCACAAACACAGGCTGTAATGGAAAAGAAAAGAAAAATGACACAGAAAAAAAAAACAAAACCCTCACTGCTACAGTGCTGAATTAACTCTCAGCGTTTGTGTCCAGTTGAGGCTGTATATAGGGAGGCTGAATTTGTACTCTTTTTTGGAAATAAAAGTTTGCTGTACATACAACCACTAAATCAGCCTGAAACAGTTTAGCCAGCCCATTCCCACTGAGGTGATAGTGCAGGTACTGCTGACACACTGTAACAGCTGCAGGTGCAGAAGATAAGGAAGAGGCCTTACAAAGCATCCAGACATCCAACACCGAAGAATGGTTAAGAAAATGAAGAAAACATAAATGAGTGGTTGAAGAACGAAGAATAGTTGATGTTCGTTGTTCCTCGGGGTCCCAGTTCAAACTGAAATGTGTTTTTTATACATTTTATATGAGGCACATTAAAGGATGACAAATCTGAACAGATGCCATTTACATACAGTCTTTAAGGAAACACAACATAGTTTTTAAAAAACACAAAAAAAGTGAAGAAAAATGTAAAATGTGACCCCTTCAATGTGCAGCCTTTAGGTTAAATCAGCACTGTAGGTGTTAATTCAGCGCTAGAGCTTTAGAAAGGGGGGGGGGGGGGTCAATAAAGCCGTTGCCGTCAGAAAGTGCAGCTTTGAACCAAAGCTGGCTGCACCTTTAGCAGATGTCTTTTTCTGCTTCTTTATAACAAAGTCATGCAAATGGTAAAATACTCCAAAGGCACATCTTATTAAGCTCTGACACACAGTGTGAGCCTCATTAGTGCACCTTCCTGCAGCCATTTCTTTAGAAGATTAAGTAGTTTCATAATACAGTTTACAAACATGTAGACATAAGACTTCAACACAAGGCTTCACTCCAAGGCATTGTGAACCAGGTGGCAGCTGTTTCACCTGACTGATTACACACACACACACACACACACACACACACACACACACACACACACACACACAAAACACGCACGCACACACACGTCATGCACCAAGCTCATGTAATTACTATTGCTAATTGAGTCAAAAAGATCAGAGCTAAACATTCAAAACAATGATGTAGTGTTTCTGCTCAGCAGGCTCTGAGAAGAAAAACACACCCTGAACAACATTCCCTCAGAGATTTGGGTCATATCAAGGGTCAGAAAGTGTAATATCGTTTTGACTGCTGGATATGTGTAATAAAAAAAACAAAACACAAACATTACACTACAGGAATGATTTTAGACAGTGGCACAACAGCTCTCATCTTATTTGTCAACATGAAGTTACCACTGAGGTGATACTGAAATTGTTTCTTTACGTGACTGTTATTTAAATACACATTATACAAAAGTCGCACAATGTTTACAAGAAAAGCAACTGTATTATGAACTATATAAAATATGATGATACAATGCTATTTTAGCTCAATAATTAGATCATTTGGCACTGAGTTTTTTTTTTTGTTTGTTTGTTTGGGGGTTTTTTTGCACACGTGTGGAAACAAAATGAAATTGAGAATAGTAAAATAGCCATAAAGCAAGTTTGAATTTTACATCACATGCTAATTTATTGGTGGGCTTCAAAACTATGGTAGAGGTGCATATGTCCCAAGAGATGTTTAGGTATGCATTAAGAAAGAAATTTGACTTCTGTACACCCAGAGTGTTCCTATTATAAGGTTTCTAAGATGTTTTTGCAGTAATCTGATTTTTTGTTCATTTAAATGTACTCACTGATTACCATAAAGATAAAGAGCACACCACGCACTGTTGATTCACCAAGTGAAGCAGTGTGGAGATGGTCTTTTGCTTAAGGGTACCTCAGTGGTACCATTGGGAGGCCTGGGATTCAAACCCACAGCCTTCTGATCACAGGGGCAACTGTCTAACCAGGCGGGACCAGGGAGGGGACAGTACAGAATAGAGACAGGAAAGGGCACAACCAGGGCAGGTAAATGGTGACAGCACTAATCAGCTGGACGACTGATTTCTTTCAGTGTTATTTGTTTGCTTCCGCTCAGTTTGTTCTTAGAAGACATGGCAAATTTCCACCTGCTTTTGGAATATTGTATCATATTGCACGAAAGTTGTGACGCACGTCTTTTGAAACCGCTTTTCAGACAGACTGACAGGGCAACGGAGGAGAGCTGAAGCTGAATGGTATATGTCTGCCAGCAGATTCCCACTTTTGATTGGCACTACTGTAGGTTAACTGGAGAAATAAAAGAAAGGGCTGTGGTGCTCTCCTGACCTACCTACCATGGCTGACCATGGCATCATCAGGTTTCAAACTCAATAAGAAGACACCCTCTTAACTTCAGTTGCACCTTATTCAATGTGTTCTGAAACACCAAAGCTGAATTTCAAGGATGTACAATACAAGGAAATAAAGACTGCTGTGTTTCTAAAGGACAAATGCTCACTATCCAGCTAAGAAAAGAGAATATCAGTGACAGATGCAGTCAGAATCCACTCAGGAGGAAGGGTGCAGCGCTCAGAGCGTCTATATCATCTCGTTAACATGGAGGCTCACAGCTGCTGGTGTAATTTGTGCCAGTCCTCAGTGCGAAAGCTCAGGGCACAGACGATATCGCCCTTCTTAGGACCAACTCACTGAGGTGTTTGCTGCCTGAAATATTAAAGGGAAGCAGGAACCATGGGACCGGACAAGCTGGAGGCAACAAGCCTCAGAACATCATCTTCCAAATTTTGAACTTCAAGGTTAATCAAGCAACCTAAAAAGTGGTGTGGTGAAACATTCCTATGACACACAGTCCCTGAAGACAGTGAAGGACGATCAGGAACTCTTCTGGCTTTGACTCACCTGACATAAGGTAAAGTCCCAGATTCAGATTGTTCAGGTAGATTTACACAAATTACCCCTAACTCAAAATATGATTAATTAGACAAGCCATGTCTAAAGCCGTGCCTAAAATATGCTTCTTTAATTTACATAGACCTAAGAAGGTAAGAAGTAGTGCATCAGTTAACAGCTTGCAAAATGCATGTCTAAATGATCACAAACGTACCTCACACTTGCCTAAAATTAAGTTTTGTCGCTGGAAAAAGTTGATTTGTGCAGACATAAATCTGCCTTTTAATGTACTGGTTTTGTGGCTCGGACCACATATTTGCACGCCATAATTTGAGAGACTATGAGATGATAAAAGTCAGTATAATTAAAGAGATTTTGTGCATATTCTTGATAAGGCAGCGAGAAGATTAAAGATTAAAGCAGCATGCTTGTAGGATAACAAAAATGTCTGATTATCCTGAGAGGGTTTTCTTTTGGCTCCTTACAAGATTTGGCTGTGGTCCCTCTTCCAGTAAAGAGATCTGCCCTCTATAATGCCCTTTGTCAGTCAAACCGGCCCTTTTGGGACCAGTCCCACTTCTCCTGGAGCCTGGAAAAGATCCAGGAATCCCTGTTGTTAATCTCGGCCTTAAGACCTCTGGCCCAGCCCATAGATCACCTGCATAGCAGAGTATCCACCCTCACATTTAAAAATTCCTCCTTGCCTCCATCTTTTATTCTCTATGATCCTTTTCACAGCTCCACCAAATTACCTTAAGAGACTGCAGTCCTTATTCTCTCCATCTATGGTGGCAAATGTCTTTCTATTAATTTCCTCTATTTTAAAGAAGATAAGGAAAAGAGCCAGCCAAACACTGACTTAAATAATTGGATCTTCCAAATACAAGCCATACAAATTTGGAAGGCTGATGAATCTCTGACCACTTGGAGAAAAACTGAGCCAGCATTAGTTAAACAACTACGGTTTGATGGGAGCCCACTCCTATTCATCACTGTAAACCACCATCTCACAACAGTGTGCAGGCGCTTTTGAAAATGTACTAAACTTTCTGCATTCCCTTCAGCAGCCCTATAATCCCATGGTACTGGTGGGTGGTCAGCCATCATTGAACCTGAGTGTTTGCCAGAGGATATATCCACAGGGTGACCTTTATAATAAAATTGCTTTCACGTCAACGTTTTCTCTCAGTGCTCTCCTCCCGAAACCCACATTATGCACTTTGGATTTATTCACAGGGCCTATAGAACCCCTCTGGACCAGATTCTTAATGCCACACATGTAATACTGAAAAATCTATAGAGGTTGTTGTCCAGGGATCCTACCAGTAGTGTGTGGTCAGAGATTGTATCTGTAGCCTTCATCTGCTATGTGGCAGGAATTAACTAGGCAAAACCATATGAGATGTGTTCTTTCATGGAAACCAGACAAGCCTCGTAGAAAACGGATTTGCACCAGTTGTTTTGTGTCAAAATACACCAATTTTGTGTGCATTACTAATTTAATAATGATATTTATTTTGGATTTTTGTAAAAGTAAATGCTGTTTGGATTGGCTTGGGGTCATTTTTTTACAATAGCAATATGGCAAATTTGCCTGGACCTGAGTTTTAGAAATAGCCCCAAATCTCAAAAATAAAAGTGATTAAAAATAACCAATAGCCCGGGATATAATCATAATCATCTGTAATTCCGACCTTTCATGGAGACATGGTGACAACCAGCTGAGGTGAGAAAATCCCTGTTAATTATTCGAAACTATGGCGACACAGCAACACAGTCTTGCTTAGTAGCATAGTATTATACAGCTACTCTAAATTCTGACCTAAGTTCCTTATATGTTTAATATGATTTGTATCAACATTTTGTAAAGCTTGTCCAACCCTGTAACAAAATGACACATTTGGTAGAGGAGAATGGTCAATCTAATCATTTGAAGTTTTGAGTAATACTAAGAATTGCTGTTGGAGGGTTTTACCAAAATAACTAAGACAATAACATATCCGGGACACCGTAATGAGTAGCACTGCGAAAGACCTTTGTGCTCTGAAACTTCTCTCAGAAACAGAGGAGTGCAATGCCCTGCTTAGGTCACTGTAATTGGCACCTCCAGCTTTACTTCTTTCTGGGTCACCAGTTCCAGACTTCTACCTCTGTCTGGGGTCATGGACTCACCTACTATGTCTGGTCTGCCTGAGTGTCTGATCATGGCAACAGAAAAAAAATTAGCCATGAACTGCAACAAAGAGGAGAAAATGTCAAAACCCTAAACTGCAGCAAATGGGGGTGAGAGAGAGCGAGAGAAAGATAGAGAGAGAGCGAGAGAAAGAAAGAAAGAGAGAGAGAGAGAGAGAGAGAGAGACAGAGAGACAGAGAGACAGAGAGAAGGTAATTTGCTGCCTGGTTCACTAATTGAGCTGCGACAGCACTTCTCCCTCTGTGTCATCCTCAGAAGGTTGGATGGATTGATACAGATGTGAGCCCACAGATACAGAACACACACACACACACACACACACACACACACAGACACACACACCAAATGTCTTTCTCTCTCTCTCATGAACACATTCACGCATTCTCGCCAAATCTCTCTCTCTCTCTCTCTCTCTCTCTCTCTCTCTCTCTCTCTCACACACACACACACACACACAAACACACACACAGAGGGAGCGAGAGAGAGGGAGGGAGGGAGGGAGAGAGAGAGAGAGAGAGAGAGAGAGAGAGAGATAAAGGAAACAAACCAGACAAGCTTTCATCTGTTGTTTTCCTCTGTAAATTCGATTAACTTGCAGTCCTGGCAGAAGAGTTCCGTCTGCTCTAAAAGCCTGAAGTCGGGCCCACATCCCAAAAAGCAGTTTCATTATACAACAAGCATAAATACAAATGGGTTTCAGTGTGCTGAGCCCACCAGCCTCTCAGGATTATTCCATGTATATTTCATGTGTTTACTAGGGGGCTGAATGACCGCAAAAAAGGAGACAGCACTGATACTTCAAAGCCCTGTGTTATAATGACAGTGACAGAAATGGATGTTTGAGTTCGTCAGTGTGTCTCTGGAGTTTTGGCCCCTAATCCTAGCTTCACAGAACCTAGTTTTATTAAAATGCATGGGGAGTATCCTGGCACAGTCGCAGACACAGCCATGTGATAATCAAGCTCTGAAGATATTTAGGCCTGTATTTCTCTCCTTCTTTTAGAGTTTTGGGGCAGCTCAAATGGGTTTTTAAATGAATAGTGCAGCCAAGTAATTATCATACATGATCCTTGTTATGTAATTAAAAAGATTAAGGAGGCTTTAGACAAAGCATGTCTAAAACACACTGGCGTTGCACCTGTTTGCACACAAGGGCCTCCAAATATGTCGTGGGCTTCATTATCAGTGCAAAAATTAATTCTGGAAGTAAAAAAAAAGGACTCAGGAAACAAGTGAAGTAGGCTGTTGTGGCAGTTAATCCCCCGTCCAGCACAAGAACTAAACAGCAGACCCACACTTCTGGCTCCCCAAAGAACCTTTCAACTGCTCTTTAAATAATCATTGTTGTAAGTGAGACGTGTTTCTGAAGAGCCTCTATAAAGTTGGAAGGACACAAGTGCAGATCCTTCACCACAAGCCTGCCTCATGACTTTGTTGTGTATAGATGGTTAATATTTTATAAGTATGAAATGCCAAGGAAAATATAAAAATGATTGAGAAAAAAAAACCCTATATACAAGAACACTGCTTTACTCTGAATTTGGAATTATGTGCCCCTTATGCTGTAAAAGATGTACCTGATAAATGATAGTAATTAACCGGCAGTAGTTTTTCCAGTTTTGGGCTGTTTGTTTCACAGTACTAATACTGATATTCACAAGTACAGCACATCGCTGTAATCCAGACATGTAGGTTATTACTGGATCCTTTTATTTATGGTCAGCTGTGCTGGTTTTTAGAACAAGGCATTGGTTAAATATAACATCTTCGCATTATAATGTCATTTAGAGTATTATTGTAGTAATATAACAATTACATTATACTGTAGATGCTTTACTCTTAACCGACGCTTCAACAGCTATTGTTAGTTCAATCCAGCTAGTTAAAGCCAACAGAATGACCACACTATTCATTATAACAGTGTTAAACTGTTTACCAAGCACATCTTGTACATGTGACATTACAGCAGCTATACTGTAAGCACTTACATCAGCCTTTAATATCACAAGGCCGGCAGTGACCTGTTTTAGAATAACACAGCACAATGAACGGGTCAGTTGAAATCTGGGATAAGACTAACATGCAAAATGAAAAAGACAAAATCAAAAGAAACCAAAAAAAAAAAAAAGAACTAACAGCTAATTAATAGAAACTGCAAGGAGTGCTGGGGAGCTCCACCCCCTCACTACAATCTTCAGAGACAGGCAGCTCAAGACTGCATAACATTTTAACTACATGCCAGCCCCAGAATTCTCCTTTTTTTTTATAGCGTTTTACAGTATTTTACTGTATTTAGGAAGAAGGTAGATTGCTGCATCATTTCTGCTCTATCAATTTATACAAAGTACATTACAGGGCCTAAAAGGGTTCTTTGGACTGCTGCCATAGAAGAACCATTTTTGGATGCTTCTCTACAGAGTCATATTGGAACTTGCACTTTGTGAGTATGAATAATTATTTTTAAAAATCCAGATAATGTAAAGATTCTCTTGAGCAATTATTTGATTAGTTTTTTTTGGTTTTTTTTTAAATAGAACCATACACCCACACCAAGAACCATATAGGAACTTTGATTTTTATATTAATGTGTACGCAAGGTTCAGTATGAATGTGTCCTATAAGAGCAATGTCCAGAACATCCCTCAAACATTCATGGTGCTCTCTTCGCCCTTGCCTATTGTGATGGGATGTTACTGCAAATCTCATATAGAGAGGTCAAAACATCACAAAAATCCATGACCGTCTCAATTAGCTGAACAAAGAGCCAGTGAAATTAGTCCTGACCTTTGCTGAATAGCCACACGCTCCCAGTAAGATGTGATCGTATTCTCCTGAGGAGAATGTTCACAAAAGCAAACCCCCCATCTCCCTCTCGCCCTCTCTCTCTCTCTCTCTTTCAAGAATATAAGCGAAAACTGAATTTAACCAAATACATTTTCACTGGAGTTCAGATTTGCTACATAACACCGAGCTTCCAGTTTAAAACGCGATGCTACAAAGCTATACTATGTTGTTGTAGCTAAATGGAACTAGACAAGGTGCAAATATTACTTGATATTTATTACTTCAGTGCAATTTTTTCTGATGCAACACGGGCAATGTTTTGGGTGGAACTATTACTACTGGGCAGTATATATGCATATACTCATTTTGTGTACACACATACAACTTGCCTATATCTACATTTAGTTTACATATAGTTGACATATACATATGTATATATATTGTACAATACAAATGTCCATATTTATATTTCCATATTGTATAGTGTACATTTTATACTGTACTATTGATATAGTATTTTATTCTATTCTATTGTTTTCTTAATTTGCTGCTCTTAACTTTGTACTGTCCACTTTCTGCTGTGACAAAGCAAATTTCCCACTTGTGGGACTAATAAAGGTTTATCTTATCTTGTCTTATCTTATCTTAAATGATGATTGTACATTTGTCTCCATGTTTGTGTTCATTTTATTACATGACAAAAACTACATTTGATCTATCTTAAATCGTTGCAGGCTTAGATGTACAAAAACGTCCATCCGTGAATGTCAAAAATCAGTTATGGGCAATCTAGATTGAACGGGGAATGGTATCTGAAACTGTATTCTTTGAAGTAATATATATTAATATCTATTTTACTGACTCAACAACTGATTTAAACCTGTTCAAACTACTACTCATATTCACAGAGTGATGTGTCTAAGAGTAGGGCCTGAAGAGATGTTTTTCCTCACAAAATCAGTCCCACTGGGTGTAAATCAAACTGTGATTGGTTGATTCCGCTTCCTAATTATGTTGGTAGTTAAACTAATGAATAAAGCTTTATGGCTCTTGAAGGTCTAACCAATGGGAGAGCTCACTCAACTTTATATACTTATTATGAGCAAGAGTACACAGCATGCATGTGTAAATGAGTTTGGACAAAAGTAAACCAAAAATCGCAAGCCAGTATGAGGCAGGGGTACATACAGGGATTATCCATAACCGGAAAGCACAAAACACCAGGCAAGGGATGGAAAGCACAACGAGGAATAGCATGGAAACTCTCAGCACAGCATGGAAACGGCACAGCACAAGAAGCAGTACGAATAAGTTGCAGATAGGTGCGCGATGATAAATGGGTGGAGCCAGAAGGGAGAGCCTGAGCAGGACTGAACCAATCAGACAGAAGAGCCCATGTGCATTCTCCCCTGATTTAAAGTAACGTGTTCCAGTAATGGGAATGTGAATGTGTGTGTGTGTGTGTGTGTGTGTGTGTGTGTGTGTGTGTATGTGCTGCCTGCAACAGCTGACTATGCAGTTTTGACTCTGAATGTGACCTGCTTAACCTGCCCACTGAGACTTTTGGACAAAGATCCTCTTGGAAAGGAAGAGAAAACCCTGACTTCACCTAAACAGGCTACACTAGAGCTGCATTCAGGAACAGCTCTGTGAGCATTACATTTTATTCATATAGATTTCATTTTTAAACAGCTGTTTCTGAACTGCATGTACTAGTTAGCTTCTAGATATATCATTCTAATCAGGCATAACTGAGTGTGTGGTCAGAGAACAGGGTCAGTTACATGCCCTTTAAATGATGTTTACTCTGACTGGCCGCTGGCTGTTTAGTTTTCCCTTGTAATTACCAGGTTGGATCAGTTGGGTGACATCAGGAGAGTAACTCACTAAGGTGATGAGTTACAAGATTATTTTTTACCAAAAAAATAAAGAAATATAATTCCAGTATAATTTAAATAAAGTAATAGGTCGTATAGTATAGATTATTTTAATTATAATCTATAATAAATTACCTATAAGAGTACAACACATAAGAGTAGAATTAAAATACTATTTAGATTCTAACTTCGATGCCCACTGTAATTCTATTAAATAAAAATGGACTGAAACGAGAAAGGTATTTTTTTTTTTTTTAACACACATCATTAATCCTTATCTGAAGGCCTGGAAGGCCTCTACGGGCTCCCCACTGTTTCTTTGACATCCCTCCAAGAAAACAAGACTTGTTTTTGTTCAGATTCTGACTCACATTTTCATTTTGGGATGGCAGCAATGTTACGCTGTGAATATCGCCATCATTTGGATCTTAAAGGTGTAATCAAACAAAGACAATTGTGTAATTAATCAACAGTCTTTGTTGATTTGGTTGACCTCCTGAGATTTGAGGGGACAAATGAAATTAGATGCAAAAAACAGCCTTTCATTTCATTTGTACAGTCTCCCTCATTACGTTTTGGCATGAAATAAGACATAAAGTGACTATATAGAGCATGTTTCATTTTACAAAGCTGACAAGACCTCTTTGTATCTTATATTCAGTGAAATAACACATATGCTTAATTAGGTTATGTCACGCCAGTAATTAGGCAAGTACTGACTCAACTCTGGTCACAAAGCCAGACTGTCATATTCTTCAGTCTCCCTTGTTCAGAGACAGGATGATTAAAAGCCCTTTTAGTGGACATCTCGCTTGTTGGGAGACAGATGGATGCTGTGTCTTCCAGTATCTCCCTCATTAATGCCCATATGCTTTTCCTATCTCTCTGTCTCTCTCTGACTTTCTCTCATGCTTCTCACTGCCTCAAATTCAGCGACCAGTTCACACACCATAATCTGCTTCTACTGGGGGTATTCCACAGCAACAGAGTTTTCAATTATTTTTGTTTGGCTTGCCAAGTCCCTTCTCCCTCTCCATCCTTGTCTTCCTCCATTCCACTGTGCTCTTCATCATTATAGTTATGGTTTTTGTTTGTTTGTGTGTTCGTTTTACACACACTACTTTTTTCATTATGTGGTTTAAAAACCGCCTTTGTAACGCTGAGATTTCATTAGCATGACTTAAACACTGGCGTGAATAACCCCCAGTTCAGGAAAGAGGCAGACAGTGCCTAATAGGCACGGGTGCTGGGGAAGTTTATCTAGTGTTGTTACTATGGTAACTGCATCCCAGCACACTCACCAATTCATAACCTCGCCTTGTCTCTGGAGCAAAGTAACTCTGATAATACTAACGAAAGAGGGAGTGAGAGAGAGAGAGATACGAGGAGAGAGATACACACACAAGCACACAGAAAGAGAGACAGAAAGAGAGAGAGAGAGAGAGAGAGAGAGAGAGAGGGAGAGAGAGAGACAGAGTCATATCCAAGGCATTCCTAAGAGCACACCATTACACAGGTTAGAATTGCTAGTTTAGTAATACTGTATATTATGTGTTGCAAAGGCTTATGAGTTTTTAAGGTTTATAACCTTAAGTAGTCCTGGATACCAGCTGGGTGACCAGCCTGGATACTAGACACCACTGTCCATAACTTGCAAGATTTACACTAATATAAGAAATGCTGGCTTTGGGACAAATGTTGATATGACACTGTAATCTATTAACCCTTAAAAATAAGATATTACTGTCATTCATTCATTCATTCATTCATTCATTCATTCATTTTTTGTAACTGGTTAATCCTTACTAGGGTCGCGGGAACCCAGAGCCTATCCCGGGTTCACCGGTCGCGAGGCAGGGACTCACCCTGGGTGCGGTGCCAGCCCACCACAGGATACTATTGTCATTTGATACATATTTGATTCACATGCTTTACACAAGTATATAATTAATTCAGCGATTAGTTACATAATCAGAATAGGAAACATTGGTATTTCAGCATCAAACCACTTACCTGTTCTGGTCTAAACCTGGTTGGGTGAGACATGCTCAAAGCCATTTAAAATACTGCATATGAGGACGATTATGATTGTATTAGAAACAAAGTGGGAGCATGACGTTACATGGCACCGTAATGCATGCTTTTAGCTTTGTTGTGAGAAGTCTCTATTGGGAGGATAATTGTAGTAATAGTTGTGCACAGATTGTAACATTGTAACATGGACTTTTGATGCTTAGAATTGCTTGCAACAGACATTTAAGCAAAATATTGTCCAAAGGGTTCTTCAAATCTATGAGTGATTGATATGATGGTAAGGGGGGTGAGGGAGAGTTATTTTTGAAAATAACAGAACTATAATGGTTCACATTCCAGGTTTTTGGAGGCTGCCAGCAATTTCCCCCTCCAGCGCCGCAGCCTGACTGTCAGTCAGCCATGGTCTTAGCGTCCTAGCTGGTCTGTGTTGTCTGGAATCACCATCACTTGGATATGCTGTAATAATTTATATCATTTAGATTTCTGTTTTGTCCAGTTGTTTAGTCTAGCCGATCACTGAAGGTTCTATCGCTGCCTATATACAGGTCCACTGCTCGGCTCAGGAGAAAAATGCTCAAAATGTAGATTGCAGAGGTTCCAGTTCAACTTTTCAGCTCAGTGCATGGCACGAAACACAGCCACCAAGGACACATAAACAGTGAGAAAACCAGTCTCTCCCTTTGAAACAACTGGAGTCTCTAATGTGCTGTTAATCAAATATGTCTGCTGAATTCATTAGTGAGAGCAGGTAGCCCATCTAATGATAATGCATGGCAAAAGCACTTTATAAACATACAACAGATTCTTTTTTTGCTACATCATAAACACACAACATTTAGGAAACTGCATACAAAGTGTTAAGATTGTTAAAACTGTTTAGTCACACCGTTTTACATATATTGCCAGTTGAACCAAATCAGATAATACATGTTTTATATCTATAATTTGTTTAAACTTTTATTCAACTTTCTTACTGGGTTTTTTTTTTTTTTTTTAATTATTCTTATTTTGCCTAATTTTCTTGCCCTGTCAGGGGTGCTGTACTTCCTGCAGCTAGGTGGCACAAGCTTGACAGCAGAAGAGGTTTAGTTTGAAATGCGATCACATAATAAAGACACAAATGTACAAAACACACACACACACACTCACACGAGAAAATAGAAATGCTCACATGCGCTACATGGCCCCAATGCAAAATTAATGATTACTCATGGCAAAGGCACTCCAGCTCTGGCATGCATGGTAATTATACATGCATAGTGGCTTTAAGGCGACTCATCTGTTCCTGCCTGCTGAAGCCTTCCAGAGCACACAGAGAAATACAGAGAAATCAGAAAAGCACAAGACATACAGAAATCCACAGAGAGCACAAACCAAAGAGCATATAGAAAAGCACAATCTGGCCTCGGCAGAGGGACAGAGGGGCTCATGCATTTTGGCCAGTGTAAAACGTGCATTATTCTGCTACTAGCAGCGATGGGATGTTGACATTTTGCTCTGGTTTAATGAATGGTGGTAAATATGTTTGCCTAATACTGGGGGAGGGCAGTCAAGGACTATGGTGACCTTAGGCTAATTTCTGGCTGTTCCAGAGCATCCCGTTACATTGGTCAGTTATTTTCTATGGAGGTTCTACAAGCTATACGTATAACCAATACCACAAATGCCAGCAATGGGTACACTTCAAAGAAGATGCACTCACCAGCAAGAGCTGTCTGGACACTGGACACACTGTGTAAGCGAAGGGTCATTCGTTTAAAATAAACCTAAACATGAGTTTTTGATTCATATGCTTAAAACGTTCAAAATCTGAAGTGGACTACATCCTGAAAGCACACACACATGCACAAAACTCCGCCCTTTCTCACACACACAACACATGCAGCTGTTGGCCTTAGTAGAGACCCAACAGGAAGCACAGCCTATATAGATGAAGAGCTCTCTTTATTGTTCGAATGAAAGGGGACGACAAGAGGATGGAGTGAATGTATAAGAGAATGAAGTGACGGGAAATGAGGTCCTTTGCAGTTGGAGCAGCAGAACAGAGCAGTGGAAGAAGAGAAGGAAAAAGAGGGAGATGCTAATGGTGGCATATGGAGAAGTGGACGTCCTCAGCAGAAAGAGAAGTGTGAGCTTTTGGATGAATGCAAATATTCTGGGCAAACGTGTCAGCTAAATGATGCCATATTGATTGATTAGGCCTCATTTAGCCATGCTTTTTTGGCAGCAGCATCCCTCAAAGAGGGAACATCATCAAACTGAAATCAGCCCCTCTATTCCGGGGAAAGCACAGAGTGCCACTTATTTCAAATACAAGTCAGTCACTTTTTTCAAGCAAACTACTGGTGTCACATCAAAACCCCCCAATTCCATTTCTATTTTTACCATTTGTAAGCACCAGCTGGCCTATTGGCCTATATGGTGATACCATATACGTACAAAAGTATTGGGACGCCTGACCATTACACCAACAGGGACTTTAATGACTTTGCATTCAAATACATAAACTTTAATATGGAGCTGGTTTCCCCTCTGCAGCTGTAACTGCTTCCACTCTTCTTGGAAGGCTTGCCACAAGGTTTTGGAGTTTCTGTGGGAATTTGTGCCCATTCATTCTGTCCAGCATTTCGTGAGGTCAGGCACTGATGTTGGACAGGAAGGCATGGGTCTTCGTTCCAGTTCTTACCCAGAGATTTAATGGGGTTGAGGTCTGGGCTCTGTATGGCCCAGTCAAGTTCATCCACACCAAACTAATCCAACCATGTCTTTATGGATCTTTCTTTGTGCACTGGGGCACAGTCGTGCTGGAATAGAAAAGGTCCTTCCCCAAACTGTGTTCGCAAAGTCAGAAGCATGGTGTCCAAAATGTCTTGGTATGCTGAAGCATTAAGACTGCTGGGCTGCCTGAATTCGATCATTAGATTCAAGATTCAAGATTCAAGATTTTTTATTGTCAATACAACAATATGCACAGTGTACAGCGTGTCGAAATGCCGTTTCACCCCAAGCCCCCCATGGTGCATTTATAGAGTATCAAAGTATAACTACAAGGGATATAAAACTTGAAATCACAAATAAATAATACTAACTAAATTTAAGTAAGGTAAAAAGGTGCTAATACTAGCTAAATCTATGTACAATAACAAAGACAGGACAGGAGACACTACAAAGTGATCATGTGCAATTTCAGTAAAGTGAGATTTTGTGCAGGTTGAATTGGATACCAGGTTCAGATTATTTTCATTATATTGTAGACAAACGAGACAGACAAGACAAGGACATGTGCAAATTGTAAAATGTGCAAATATAACATGAGGCAGATGTGTTCAGTAACCATGTGACTGAGGTGTGCAGATAGCATTTTGTGTTGTTATTATTGAATCTTTTGGTGCATATTGTTTGAAGGTGGGAAGTCCAGTTTGTGGTGTTTTTGTGTCTACAGTGCTTTACTGTATATTGCTGGAAGGTGAGTAGTCCAGTAGTCCATTATGAGGTGTGTCCCAATACTTTTGTCCATGTAGTGTATGTTGGTCTTTGTTTAAAGCTTAAAATGTTACATACCAAGCACCGACTGGGAAGAGGTAAAATCAGAGCCTATGAATCGTGATAAAATCTGAGAATGATCCAAAACAAAAAGCAGTCTGATGAGACACAGAGGCTTCTAATGCATCCCTTATGCTTATCAAGCAAAATGTTTTTGACAGATTTAACTCTTATCTCTATCACTAATATCTCAAATCAAACCTTGCATCTGTCAGCTTGGCCGCCAACGTGTATGCAAATGAGTCGGAGGTCAACCCCCAGCCCTAGGGTCTGATTTGCTGGCATTTTCTGAATGCCTGCTTAATGTCCCTGGCCCTAATAAAGTCTGTTCTGGCTCTGTGTCCCTGTCAACCTCTCTCTGTCTAATGAAATATGCTGTGAGGACTCTAACTTCAGTGCCTGTGGATGGCTGAGTGAGTTCCTTATTAGTTGGTAGGTCAAGTCACCTCAGTGGCAGGCGGTTGATGGCAAAACTGGCTTGTGTGTGAAAAAGCACCTTACTGCATTTCTGAACCACGTTGTGCGAACATCTGACATAGCAGGGCAAGGTTAGGAATATCTAGCAATAAAGCTCAGCTGCATATGATCCACCCACTGGAAAAGCAAAAGGCTCTCAGAGAGAATTCTGTAGATTTACAACGCAATCAGCACGGCAAACAACAGAGTCTTTGAACCGAAATAGAAAAACGTAATACACAATGTTCCTCCAAACCTTTCAATAATCTCATTTATTAGAATGAATGGAAAAATCATCTCCTGTATAATAACAGCTGTCTCCTGATATTTAAAGGGTCAGTTTCCTACATATTTATTCGGTTTTTCCACAGATGTTTGAGTGATTTTATGCCCCATAAACAACCACAATTAATTTTCCATGAGCGTTTTTCAACATGTTGTTCTCTGTTTTTGTGCTCTCTGCGTAAATACACTGACAAAAAGTCATTCGGCATCTTATAGCAGTAGCTGACCGTGGAAGAATTTCCATAGTTACAGCATAAAAAAAATGAAAATGGATCGAAATAAGAGGACACTAATTAAATACTTGTTTACTAACTAAATACTGAAACTAAGTGACCCCACTTAAATCTGTTTTTAAGGCCCATTGTTTGTCCACATACCAAGGACATGAGCATAGAAAATATCTCCCCTGTTTATTTGAAATATAGTACCATTGCTTTTACATTGCATCACATGCAGAAAAAAAGACTTGACTGGAAATCCTCTGGCCCTGTTTGTCATACAAAAACATTATTTTTAGCCATTTTGCATGTCAGCCAATCTCGTTCCTGTCAAAGTTGTTGGGTTTGGGCTAAATTCAAGAAAAACAAAGAAGCTCATAGTCTACATGAATAGAGCTGTATAAAGAACAGTCAATATTTAGGTAAAACCTTGGAAGCCTTTTTATACATTAATTTCCCATTAACATCTAACCCTACAGTAAACAAAAAGACACGCATTTGTGCTAGAAATAGTCTATCACAATTTTACCGGTTTATGGTGTGGCATGGCCAAGGTTGTCTTTATGCTGTCTAGCAATTTCGTGCATGTGTTGGTTGAATCTGTGCTGTCCCAATATTTTTTCTTGCTTAGAGGTGGCATTTAGCTTTTTAAATTATCCAACAGGGAAATGACAGTTCAGAAACTGCAATGCTTAAATGCATTGGTTTTTTTTTAACTGGTCCTTTGGGCTCCCAAGACGGTCCAAGTTTTTGCTCCAACCTAACTCAGAGTATATGAGGATAGAGCTAAAACGCAGCCCTTCAAGGGGGCCCTGAGGACTGGTTTGAAGACCACAGGCTTAAGCTAATTAATTCAGGGAAATGTGATGCTTTAATTAAACTTTATGGTTGTATAATGATTCCATTATTAAAAACCTTACTTTAACACATCTAACCTTTAAGCACCAAGTTTCTTGTGTTTTCTTTTATCCTTTATTATATTTGTCCCATTATGACCTTTGTGTTGGTTGTTGTGCCAAAAATGGTCTTTTTGTGAGTATTTTCCAGGTAGCTTTTGATTTTTTTTTCAGGTTTTCTTGATTTAGTCATTTCCACTTCCACTCATTTGCCAGGTCTCCCCCATTACATGATACCACCAAAAATGGGGGGGGGGGTTTGAACACTAGCATGTGCTTCCTCTGAGTCACATAATACACTTAGAGGTGGGCACTGACTGCCAGTTCTGCTATATCACCTAACAGATGCCCTTGCTGGCTAGAAATGTGCTGAGTGATGGGGGAGTGGGCCATCTTACCTACCCAAAGAAAGCAAAGCCAGCTGTACTCTATTCGACTCATGGCCATGGATGGCTGCAGCCCCACCATGGATTGAACTTGCAGTCTTTTGATGACAGGGCCAGTGTTTAGACAATCGTGCCCCTTGGGAGCTTGGCTGTTTCTGTCAACTGTGCCTTTAAGACTGGAATAAGTAAATGACCTCTGTTCTGATTCGCTGTCCTGAATTGTGCCTTGTTCAGCGCTGAAACAGTAACAGTAATTATAACTTCTGGGTGAATAGATGGGGCTAAACTGCTAAATGGGTGTATACTCATAAGACCACAGACAAATCATTCGAAATGAGCTGTTTTGCAGCTTAGTTCCCATTTATGGACAGAAATGTCCCTTTATTAAACATTTATGGGTAATTTTGTGGAAAAATGTAACTTACGGTGCGTCATGCAACTGGGCTGTAAAAACTGTGGTTCCCAAAATCAACATCCAGTTCTACCGCCGCGGTTTCATCAAAAGTTGGGACATTTGAAAGAATGTCCCATCTGCGGTTACTCTATTGAAAACATTTGTCATTGACCATCTACTGTCATGGCGCTGGAATAAAAAGGATAATTTTGTTATTGTGTATTTAATAAGTATGTAAATGACATCCTCTGATTGGCTGCATGGTATTGTGCCTCACTGAAAAATGAGTCCAGGCTAAATATTGCAATTTTCATGTGAATGGAAGAGGTTAAACTGCTGCGGGCTGAAAAAGCAGATATGATTCAAAATACACTGTTTTTAACTTAGTTTCCATTTATGGACCAAGGAGTGAATTCAGTGTCTTCACACTTTAACAGTAATTATAGGCTACGTCCATTTTGTTTCTTCCAAAAAAAGTAAGGAAAATTCAGTTAACCATGATATGGACAGTTTTGAGCTTTTGAGACAGATGTGGATATAAATGGGAGTAATGAATCTTTCAGATTTAAACACACGATATACATTACAATACACTCTTCAGTCTTCCTTGGTTGTGTCATTCATGCTTGTCCTTTCACACATCTTTTCTCTTTTATTTGGATAGACTGTCTGGATTTCTTACACTCCAAACATCCCGAGTGCATGGTGTGGCTATGTTGCAGGTGTGAAATTGGAATAGAATTGGAGTGTGTGGAGGTGGCCGGCCTGCACTAACCTGGAAAGAAGAAGGCATGGGGCTGTAAGATTGTCTCACGGCTTTCAGCAACACTTCAGATGCGCTAAGCTCCGCGCAGAGCTGTAAACACACAGCACATTGAACACAGAGGGCAGACAACCAGAGAACCGGAGAGGAGGGGCTGGAGCCTGGGACACTGAGAGTGAGAGACATGAAAAAGTGCATTTTTAAAATATCTTAGTCCTCCAAAGGTAACTTAAGGTATGCACGACTCTCAAAATGTTAATATCTCTGTTTAAAAATGTATATTTTGTGGTATATAATAACATAAATATTACGTATTGGACATGCGTTTAAATGTATCACACTCTGAAGATTCCCCACCGTAGGGATTCCTATACAGATCTAGGAAAACTCTTTAATTAGTATTAAATCTTAACTTCATGAGACACTTGTTTTAAGACCCATTTATTGAGAGGATCTGCAGAAATCTGCAGTGTTTTTCATTGCTACAAGTGACCCACTTTGGCACCTTCGTTTTTAAATGCCATTTCAGCACGGGCGTCGTCGCCATTCATTCAGAAAGGGGCGTGTCCCCCTCACATTTCATGATTATTCGTTTGGAGGCTACCCACATTTAACATAAATAATTAGTTCACCCAGCGCTGTTGAATCTTGAATCTTTCGAGAAAGAATCCACTCCACTTAATCGATAGAAGAACACACACACCACTGGAAATCCGAGCAGCCTGTCCGTGCGCTGACGGTTCACTTCACTTGCATGCAGTGAGTTGGAGGTAAACCTGAGCGGATTTCCAGTGGTGTGTGTTCTTCTATAGATTAAGTGGAGTGGATTCTTTCGCAAAAGATTCAAGATTCAACAGGGATTTCCAAACACCCCCACCCCCTAAAAGGACGAGACTTTGTAGGCAAACAGCAAACCCGCCCCCACCCAAACCCCGCCCCATGCCCAAATCCCGCCCCCACGCCTAAACCCCGCCCCCACGCGTAGACCGATGCGGCCCCCTCACATTAAAAATGCGTCTGACGCCCCTGCATTTTAGCCATCTGACTAAATGATTTAGTACTCAAAAGGAAAAAAAAGTGAAAAAAAGTAATTTCACAGTAATTGGTAGATGCAGAAATTTTGTGAACACTATAGAATTGTAGAACTGTTCAGTTTGGTGAACAAAAGTCTACTAAGTCTGACTCTGCAATAGTCGGCCTCATCACTGATGGGGACGACAAGGAGTACAGAGAACTGACCCGGGACTTTGTGGACTGGTGCCAGCAGAACTACCTCCAGATCAACACTGGAAAAACCATGGAGCTGGTGGTAGACTTCCGCAGGCACAAACATCCTCCACTGCAACCACTGAACATTCAGGGTATGGACACTGAGGCTGTGGAGAGCGACATACTACACACGTCTATATTTATAACTTTGTATTGTATAGTATACTCTTTTATTCTATTCTATACTATAGCTTTATTTTATTGTTTTTTTTTTTTGCTGCTCCTAGTTTGTACTGTCCACTCTCTGCCATAACAACAGAAATGCCCCACTTGTGGGACTAATAAAGGCTTATCTTATCTTATCTTATCTTAATATTCTGGGAGATCATTAAGAACCCCAGGGTAATATCTACAGAGTGATCTCTTTTAAACTGGCTAATATCAGTTTTCATTCATGACTCTACTATGGGCAAAACTCTGAACAGTGTATTAATAGTGTGTTTGTAATGATCGCCAGAGGGAAGAGACTAATCCACAGGACCAATGCTGCTGCCTGTTGAAAACATCCTAAAGACCACCTGAATGAGTCATAAGACTACTGAAAGATGACTCTGTGGACTGATACAACAAAAAATAGCACACTGCTCCTGTTCTACATCATGAGAGCCTCATCCCAAGCGTGAATCATTATGATAGCAGTGTCCTGATTTGGGGTGTTTTGCTACCATTGGATCAGGGCAGTTTGTCATAACTTGATGGAGCTGCGGTGAATTCTTGACTACATCAAGATTTTATTGAAAACAGTTTTTTGATCATATTTATTTTCTTGAGTCCCCTAATTACTGAATTACTTATTGCTAAAGATCTGATCAAAAAGTTCCCATATTTATAGCATGTCTGTAAATATGAATCAGGTACTATCTGATTGTTTCATTTATATTACTTTTCACATCAAGACTACTAGACACTGAACTTTTGCTTCTTGTCTAAACAACACTCTAGCGTTATCACTGTGATGCTTTGACTTACAGCTCCAAAATTCATTGACATTTCAAGCTCCTTAGAGATACATTTTGACAATAAGAATTCAATCAACTGCTCCATTACAGAACATTTAATAGGACCATTAAAATGATTTCAGTATCAGTTTCACAGTTGCCTATTTGACTTCTGCTTCCAGTCGAATAACAAAAGTCATTTTGTCATGACCATTCCAGAAAAGCATTAAAAAAAAAAAAAAAGCTTAGAATAACTAAGCCCAGACACAGATTCAGTCTCAGGAGTGGACAACACTTATCTGCTGATGGCCTAACAGCCTTGTGGCGCAGCGTCATGCTAGAAAAGCTGACCCTTTCTGTGCTGGGTAATCGTCTTATTGACCAGCACACATAGCAGGTTTGCCCTCAGCAAACTACTCATTAATGGTGCTCTGCTATAGCCAAGGCAAGCTGCATTTCTGTCATTCTGACAGATGCAAAAAAAAAAGATAGTGAATTAACTGGCATATTTCAGTAGAAAAAAGAGAGTGGCACAGTGAAGAGAAAGACAACGGAAATGTCATCTGAGCTTCATTTTTAGGGTTGGTGTAGTACTGTATGCTATGTGTGTTGGGGGAGGTGCCAGAAGGAAAGGCTGATGAACAGGAAAGTAATACACACCAGCATTTCTCATTTACTAATTGAGCTGAGAAGTAAATCACTGTTTGTTGTGCTTTGCGTAAGGAGGATTAGCTTTCCTTTATAATCAATGGGACCTGAAGTGCCTTGTTTTGCTCATTCTCTGATGAGTACATTCTCTCATGAGGATGAATCAGCATCTTTAACAAATGAGATCTCAGGCCTGTGTGTGTGTGTGTGTCTGAGAAGCAGACAAGAGAAATATGTGTAGGAGTTTGACCTGGTTTCCTCTAAATGATCACTCATTACTACACATGCTTGATACCTCATCGAGTGGTGCAAAGCTGTCATGGTGACAAAGATGAATGATTTCACACAGCTTATTACTGTTAAATAAATTATTTCATACCTTCGGTTGTTTCAAATGTGGTCATATATATATATATATACAACCTTAGACCAGTAGCATAAGACTACCATTAGCCTAAATTACAATGCCAGTTTGTTTTGAGACACAATTGCAAGTAAACTAAAGTAAAATAATACTGCAATTCTTTATTCATTCTTTATTAATTGTGAATATCTTAACATCATAACAGGGCCCACAAGATCATAGTGACAGCATTCCTTCCACTGTTGTACACACACACATACACACACACACACACACACACACACAAATACACACACACAGATAATTTCACTACAACAAAGACAGTTACAGACAAATCTACAGGGTTAAACAGAACTGTATTTAAGTGAAATAGTGGTTATTGTGTTAAAATCTTACTCAGCTTAAAGTAGAAGTTTGGTGATAATAAAATACTCTACTGAAAGTACATCTAAAAACACACTCAGCTCAAAAACTATTATCATCTTTGGTAAAGATGGATTAAAAAAAGATGAGAAAAGTGTCTTTGTGATTAAATACCTCAGTCTAACATTGAAAATATAAGAATACATTTAACTAAAGTCATTTATCTTTTTTTTTTTTTTTTCAACAAAACCACATTTGTTCCAGCAAAACCGCATCACAATTCACAATTGTTGGCACCAGTGAAGATTTTTGAGGCCTAGTTATATTTCACTTTTAAATCCATTAGGGTGTATACAGAGGCCAAGTTGCCTGAGCGATTCATCAACATGGAGAAGAGAATACCCAAATAATTCATCCATTATCTGAACCGCTTATTCTTAATCAGGGTCATGCTGGAGACTATCGCAGCAGTAAAAGGGCAGAAAGCAGAGAAACACTCTCGATAGGTTGCCAGTCCATTACAGGGCATAAAGACATACAGACATACAGACAAACACTCAGGCATGCACACACTCACACCTAGGGACAATTTAGCATCTCTATTTCTCTTGACATGCATGTCTTTGATCTGTGAGAGGAAACTGGAGTATCCAGGGGGGACAGTGTACAGACTCCACCCAGGGAACCCTGGGAATAAAACCCAGGAGGTTTTTGCTGTGGGGTGACAGCACTACCTTTTGTGCCACCATGCCACCTTTACAATAGAACGTTGATTTTCAGAAATCAGCTAAGAGTAACAAAAAGTAGGTGAAATTGTTTGACATGCCCATATTCATGGTCAGGAAGTTTAAAACAACCACAGCTGTAGTCAACCTGCCTGGAAGAGGACGTGTGTTTATTTTGTCCCCACACCTTGTGAGGAGTATGGTTAGAGAGGCAGAAAATGGTAACAATTTGGAGTTCTTAAATCTCCAAAAACCTTCACCTCCATGCCAGCTATTTGTTTGGAAGGCATGTCAGAAGAAAACCTTTTATTTCATCCAACCACAGATGTAAGCACTCAGAGTTCATTATATTCTACCGGATCTGTGACTAGAACTGAGATGTGCTGAGACACGAATAGAACGTTTTGGCAAAAAAAACAAAACAAAACAAAAACAACACTCAAGGTGGATTTGATGTAAAAAGGATGAGAAACTTTGTCCACACTGGAGAAAGTGTGGTGAAAGATCTGTAATGTTTTGAGTTTGTTTTTTCTCCCTGGGATCCTTGTTAGGATATATAGTATCAAGGTTCTCCATGAGGTGCCAGGAGTAACGAACAAGTACTGATAAGTCCTTGCTTTACTTTCCATTCATTCAGTATGATGTAAACACAGGGTCTCTATGGTCTATGGTCATAATTCATTCATTCACTGCCTGAGCTGCTTACCTTAACCAAGGTTATGAGGGGTGCTGGAGACGATCCCAGCACTCATAGGGTGAAAGGTGTAAAAACACACTGGACAGGGCTGTGGTTATAATAGGAATATAAATATCCCTCTTATACTGGCAGAAAAAACTCTCGCACACTCTACTTCTACCTGTGAAACTTTAAGTTGCCCTTAAATAATTCAAGTGGGTGTTCCACTGGATGTGTCTGTAAAGATTCCATTTTATCTTGGTGAAGCTTCTTGCTGTTGGAGAAAGGGACTATATATAATGCAAAGAAGAGATCCATTCACTATATGAGGGACTGTGTATATTGTGAAGAATTAATTGAGTCATTCCAAGTGTCAAGTCACATATTTTTATTCATCTTTCTCCCTGTCTTCCTGTAAGAAGGAATCTATATTGCTGTGGCTCAGCTGACGTTGACATTCTCAAGGTTATGATATATGGCTGTTTTCACTATGTCACGTCTGGTCCGTCTCAGTCACGCCCCCAACGGAGCCCGTCGCCTGAGTACTAGGTGGTACACAGCCCTGGGCACATTATTGTGATGTCATAAGTTGTCGTGTGTGTGTTCGTTTGGTGCCTAGGCAAACCAGGTGAGAGTGAGGAGCTTCGTTAGCTCATTAGCAGGGTTGCTAGGTAGCTAATGACATGTCCACCTGTCTTGTGTTTAGTTTAAGTGACATTTGTTATTGAGTTGATTGTCAGTGTTGTGTGATTGGCTGTCTGCGTGTGCATGTGAGTTCAAAAGACCAGCCGATCCACAGAATCTTGGCGTGGTCACCCAACCTTGGGCTCTGGTTTGGGTTTATTGTACTGAGAAAGACGTTATCACCCTCGACTGCATGCTTGTGTTCACTAGAAGGGGAATAAGTCTGAGGCATGAGAAGGACTTGCCTGTTGGAAACCAGCGGACTCTCTAAGTGGCAGTGGAGAGCTTTCTATGCCATCCAAGCAACATGAAGCTGGATCCTTTGTTTACACCCACTGCTTGGTACTTGACTGTGTACCTCTCCTGTGTGTCTCTTTCCCCTGTGTGTCTACAGGCATGAGTGTGGGACCGCCTTCACACTGAGAAACTCCATGGAGTGTGGAGTAGTTGTACTGGCCCCTGAAGACAGAGGGCTTGCTAAAGTTTCAAGAGAGAGTCGACTCTGCAGCAGAGTCCCCCTTCCAGTGTTCTGCTTAAGTTTCATTCGGAGTGAAGGTTCTCCGGAACTTTGTAGGCGTGTTTGTATCCAGTACGTGCCCCCTGGAGTGAAGGTCCTGCTGTGTATCTATCTTGTTTAAAGCTCATCTATGTTTGTGAAGCTGGCACGGCGCCTTGAAATTGAACTTTATTAATGAAAAACCTATATTTACCTCCAACGCTGTTTCCTACTAGTGTGTCCACCCCATACCCGACATAACACACTACTGTAACATGTAACAGGTTTATATAAGTGTGCCTTGTGTACACACTTACATGCGCCTGCTATATCTTACAGTATAAGACATAGTGGAAACAGTTCCATTATACTGTCAGTCTTGAAGCACATGCAGACATATGGTAGTATTGTCACATTTGGAAACATTGAAATTTAATCTGTGAACAAATGGGCAATTTAGGGCATTGAGTAGACCAACATTCTGACCAACCTTGGCCATTAAAAATGTCCTTGTAAATATGGTACAGTACCAAAACTGATATGGATATTTCCTTTTTCAAAACACTACTTCTTTTTTTTTCTTTAAACACTAATATGTTTTAAAGGATGTTAATTTTTAATAGAAATAATCCATTTAAATTGGCGTCTACTTTAAGTACTGTCCTCAAACTGCTCAAGCAAATGCTACATCCATCCAGGTGAAAATATGTTGGCATCATATGACCAGGGGATTTAAACCTTTGCATATGAGTAGATAACTTAAAGACCACAGCTCTTACCATTTATTTAAATTCAGCAAAAATATAATTTACAGTAAATGTGTGCAAATTACACTATTTAAAATAAAGGAACTATGTACAATACTTAGATTTTATTATCTGTAATATACAATGTACGGCCATGGGGTTCCTATTATCATGTGACCTACCGTACATTGCTTTACATTATGTTGTGTTATCAGGTTTTCTATAGTAATTCTGGCCAGATTTGTTACAGAATCATGTATGATTTGTCCCTATTTTTTGTTGAGAGTTTTAAAAAGTTCCTGACCATTACTGATCTTTAATTGCAAGGAAGGCATTTCATTATGACAGTGTGCCTAAACTAAAAAAAAAAGTCAATCTCTGGACTCCACAGGAAACCTCTGTTTAAACTGCTGACAATCACTGCAAACTGCAAAACCACCTTGAAGAAAACAACACCTTAAGATTCCTCCTAACACAGAGTGTGACCGAACACTTATCAGCACAGACACTAGCCCCCCACTTCAACCTTGATTAAGTTCTGCCGACTCCCCAGATAGTGTTTGAATGAGAGCAGACAGTGAAATCCTCCATGGAGGGGGGTCAGGAAAAGGGGCTTTAGTGATCATTTAATAACATTAGGCCTTATCTGGAGCGGGCAAGCCAAAACTTAATGGCATGGCCCGTGCCAGACAGGGGATCATTTCATACATGAGGGATTTAGATGAATGCTTGAACAAAGTCTGAAGAAGGGCCTAATAGTAAGATAAGGAAACTTAAATTACTGTATTAAAAGAAGACTGGTGAGAGAGAGAGAGGGAGAGAGAGAGAGAGAGAGAGAGAGAGAGAGAGAGAGAGAGAGAGAGAGAGAGAGAGAGAG
>JBBIGA010000011.1:9311183-9323683 GCA_037576975.1 Alestes dentex
GAGAGAGAGAGAGAGAGAGAGAGAGAGAGAGAGAGAGAGAGAGAGAGATAGAGAAAAGAAAGAAAGAGAGATTGAAAGATAGAAGGCAATAATTTAAGAGGACATCTAACTGTCATAACAGTGTACATGTGATTTGCCTTCAGCACTTAAAATAACCACAGCAGATAACCCTGACAGGCATCACGCAAGACATGGGCGTGGGTGGAGGGTTGCGAGAAAGAGAGAGGTACCCCAAAGTCACATGCTCGTTTCCTTCATTTCCTCACTTCTCTTTTTCCCATCAATTTATCCCCTCGCTGAAATGAATTCCCCTTTATCTCTCTCTCTACCCTCCCCCATCTCTCTCTTTCTCTTTCTCTCTCTCTCTCTCTCTCTCTCTCTCTCTCTCTCTCTCTCTGAGCTGAGCCGTTATGACAGGCCTGGGGTTTGGTGATGGTGAATCTGCTAATGCCGGAGGTCTGCACCGTACGCTTCACACCAACTCCACACACACACACATGCGCACACACACACACATACACACACACACACACACACAGTGGATGCCCATCAGTTCACCATTTTGTGACAGACTGCTATTTAGACAAGGCTTTTAATTTGTGTAAAGCTGAGTGCAGCTACTGGCTCCTGATACTGGTTCGTTTTTTCTGAGCAACAGGCCTTCATTCACAAATTAATGCAATTTAAAACCCGGTTCTCAGCACTTATTTGTTTAGGACATGTGTCATAAATCTTATCCACAAAGGGCGGATGTGGCTGCTGGTTTTCATACCAACCAAACAAGAGATCGGCTCATATAACGAGAACCTTAAATACTTTACAGCACTCTTCATTTCATTTCAAAATGAGTGTGTGATTGACAGATAGATAGATTAGATAGATAGATAGATAGATAGATAGATAGATAGATAGATAGATAGATAGATAGATAGAAAGAATAGTGAAAGAGAGAGAGTGAAGGGTAGATACCGACAGACAGAGAAAGAGGAAGGCATAGAAGAATGAGACAAAGACAGAAAGAGAGAGGTAGCGATAGAAGAAGATCTCAGGAGACAGAAAAAGTAGATAAACACATAAATGAGAATGAGAGAGAAAGACAGACAGAAAAACAGAAAGAGATAAGGGTGAGAGAAGAGAGAGACAGAGAGAGAGAGAGAGTCATACCCATGGCATTCCTTAATAAAACCACAGTATTAGGTTTGCTAGTTTAATAATCGTATGTGTCGTGATTAGCCCTGGATACCAGCTGGGTTACCAGTCTGGATGCTAGACACTACTGTCCACTGTACACTAATATTAGAAATGCTGGCTTTGGGACAAATGTTGATTTGACACTGTGATCTATTAACCCTTAAAAATAAGATATTATTGCCATTTGACACATATTTGATTCACATTACATAAATGTTTAAATACTTCATACATCGACAAAGATCCATTTAAATACATAGACAAAGATCCACCAGGATTGGAAATATTGGTATTTCAGTACCAAACCACTTACCTGTAGTAAACAGGACAGGCAGGTCTGGTTCTAAAACCTGGTTGGGTGATTGCTTGAAGCCATTTAAAATATTGCATATACACACAATTATGACTGTATTAGAAACAAAGTGGGGGCATGACGTTACATGGCAGTGTTTGATGCCAGGGAGAGAATCATTTTATTCTGTTCTGATCTATATTCTGGTCAAATCTAATTTATTCTAATCCAATTTGTGTATATGTTTACATATTTACTGATTTGGCTACAGTGTATCTTGTTTCGTTCATGATAATAAGGCGCCTTTGAACAGAACTGAACTGAGACAGACAGACAGAGACAGAGACAGAGAGGGAGAGACAGACACAAAAACAGACAGACCAGAGAAAGAGGGAGAGAGAGGGAGAGAGAGAAATAGAAGAGTGGGTGGAGGACTCAAAAGATGCAGAAAAAGTAATTAGGCGAGCACATTGTTGCGTGTCACATGCAAATCCATCTCAGGGAAACGACAGGCACAATCAAAGTCAGTTCTGCTTGGCAGAATAACGCAAGCACAGCCACTTTGGCCCATTGTGGAATTTGAGGGGCGAACATTTTGTTAGCGTAGCATTTTGCTCTCTTTGCTATCGCTCTCTCTTTCTCTCTCTCTCTCTCTCTCTCTCTCTCTTTCTCTATCTCTCTCAGCATAGTTAACTCACGGTACAAAAAAGCACACACTGATCCTTCTGATAGGGCAGGAGTGAATGTGTGTGTAATTAAAGTTTTGGACCCCTGAACTTTAAAATGCACTGTATGCAGAAAGGACTATCAACCACACTGTCATCAGCTGATAGCATTTGCAGAATGTTTCTCTATGATTTATGATAGACTTCTAAAGCAATATCTATACCTGGCTTGTACCCTAGTGATTCAAGAAAATCCCTCATCCGTCCTGCAGCTACCTCTCTCTCTCTCACACACTCTCTCACGCTCTCTCTCTCTCTTTCTCTCTCTCTCTCTCTCTTTCTCTCTCTCTCTCTCACGCATATACACACACACTCTCACTCTCTCTCTTTCTCCCTCTCTCTCACACACTCTCTCTCTCTCTCTCTCTCTCTCTCTCTCTCTCTCTCTCTCTCTCTCACACCTTCTTCTCTCTCATTCTCTTTTGTATTCACAAAATGACTGAATAAAACATTGTCTGAAACTAACATTATGCATTACTATTTAAAAGGTCTTTTTAGAAACAGGAGATGACCATTAGGAAGCTGCTCACACTGCACAGAACAAATGGTAGGAGGCGATGAATGTCAATGTGCCAAAACATCTCACGCAGTACACAGTTCAGAACACTGCACATTATAGGAAGAAACTGTCTCTTGGAACGCAGCATGGACACCACAGTTCAGAGGGGAAACTTGTGTTTAGAGCCAGGATCACCAATCCCAGCATGTAGGCCCGGTCCAGCCCAAGAGCAAGTTTTCTCTCGGCCCTTATCCATTTCCTAACCCTTTTTCCTCCATTACAATACAATTGTGTTTTAAAGATAACTCAAGTAAGTGAGTGAACACTGTCCTACCATCATCACCTACTGAAATATACAGGTGCTCCAGACCTGATTGTGGGCAGCTAGAGCTTGTTTGCGAAGGAGGTCTGGCAACATTAAAAATACTGCCTCTCGACAAACATCCCAAAGCAGCACTGCAAACAAACGGTTTAATCTCATCATACTTTAAGGTAACAAGGGGAACTCGTCAGGGGTGTCCTCTTTCTCCGCCATTATTTACGATTGGAACCATTGGCAGCCATGATTAGAATGAACCCAGACACTGAGAGAGTAAAAAATGGCAGGGAAGGAACATAAGTTAATGTTATATGCTGACGATATTCCACTGATGCTTAAGGATCCATTAAACTCTTTACTCTCAATAATGGAAGTTATAGAAGCATACTCTGGATATAAAGTCAACTGGTCTAAGTCAGAGGCGATGCCACTCTCCTCCTCATGTCAATCATATACAGTGACTAAGTTTGGATTTAGATGGCTGCCATCGGGAATGACCTATCATGGTATTACGCTGAGTTTATATATTGATGAAATAATAATTCTGAATTTTGAACCCTTATTGAACAAAATTAAACTTAATTTGGACAAATGGGAAGCATTGAAATGATCCTTATGGGGGAAGGCTAATGTTATTAAAATGGTAGTGGCACCTCAAGTCAATTATCTCTCTATGATGCTTCCATTGAATATTCTGGAAAGGATATTTAAACAGTATGAGAGTACAGAAAAAGATTTTTGTTGGGAAGGGAAAAAAACTAAGATTAAAATGACTAAGATGTTTTTGCCCAGAGACAAGGGAGGTTTAGGATTGCCAGATGTTACATTATATAGCATGTCATTTGAAACTCTACTATAACTGGAAGAATGTGAATTCTGATCTGGACTGGATATTTATAGAGAGGGATTTGGCTTCACTATTTCAACCGATGCACATTCTGTCACAGCGGGGAGAAAATATAAGAAACACAAACCCTATAATATCTTTTTCAAGGAATATATAGATCAAAATACATAAGAGGACTAAAGTATCACATTACATGCAGCCATACTCCTCAATTTGGCACAATCCTCAAATACAAATAGGAAAAAGTATGGTGTATTGGAAACAATGGCAATCTAAAGGAGTGAAAACTCTTGGGAATTTATTTGTAAATGGGGTGTTTACGTCATACTCAGACTTAAAGAGTAAGTATGATATAGGAGGAGGAAAGAGTTTTTGAACGTTTTTGCAACTGAGGCATTGTGTCACGAGTGTTAAAATAAATTGAATTGATATGATTTAAACCAATTATTTTAATTCATCCATAACCCATAAAGCTTCACAATTTTATAGAATTTATAGTCAGGTCCTCGCAGATACATGCAATAATTTGAGGACAATACGGCAAAAAGATTTATCTTGCAATAGTAGAGAAGATGAATGGTTAGGAATACTTTCTAGAGTGGGGACTTATAATAGGGATGTAAAAGGTAAATTTATTCAGCATAAAGTTATACACAGATATTATTGGACACCAGTTAGACCAAATAGAACCGGACTAATACTGATCAGTGCTAGAACTGCAAAAGCCAGGCGGGGACTTATTTACACATGCTGTGGGAGTGCCCACTGGTATTTCCATTCTAGGGTAGAGTTCTTGATCTTTTGGGCAAATGGCTAGGCTTTACTTCACCCCTCAAACCCCTCTGTCTGCTAAGAGATAGAGTAGAATTACCAAAGGTGAATAATAAACAGTTTAAGGCCGTGATGGTGGGACTCATAACTGCCATGAGGGTGATATTAAGGAATTGGAAATCCTCAACAATTCCCGATATAAAGGTATGGACAGATGAGGTGATAAAGACAGCTTCATACAAAAAAAAATATGTTGGGCAGACTAAATGGGAAACAAGATATGAGGAAAATGTGGGAAAGTTTGTGGGGCCGTGTAATTGAAGGATAAATGGTTGGGAGGTTGAACTAGTGTTTGTTCGTATTGTTTGTGACGTTGTATAAATGTGAATGGCTGAAGTTCATTATATGAGACTGCTGTAACTTTTTGGTTAGAAAAATAACAAAAAAAAAATTTAATTACAAAAAAAAATACTGCCTCTCTTCGGTTTAGGGAAAAAAAAGGTTGCTAGTCTCAAGTGAGTGAACATGCATGTGGAATAAAAGGAATCTTAAAAAGTACTAAGTAAACTTTTACAGCATGTCCAGTGCAAGGCCCATTAATAGGCTATTACAGCCTCAGTTGTGTGCTTATTGCTATAATAAATAAATAGGAACATGTTCAGTTTTCAAAGAGAATAGCAGAACCGTGGCATTAGAAAACCACGTGCTTAATGAATCTGGAGAATTTGTTTTTTTCCTGGAATTTGTGTTTTCAATTAGTTCACTCAGACCTCAGATTATGTTAAAAAAAAAAAAAAAAAATCTCAGCATTCTGAACACACTGAAACTTACACCTTTGATAATTTGTCTCCTTCAATGTCAGTAAGATGTGACAGTAAAAAGTGAAGCTATGACCCCAACAATCAGAGTTTAGTGCCATCTTCACAAATTATTTGTTCTCGCTGTTTTGTCTTTTTTTTTTTTGTACATACAAAAACAACATTAGGCATCAGTAGCATTTTCACGTCTTTCACGGATCTGATCTGAACTGGGACTTGAGAGCTGGCAGAAAACATAAAATGTGTATGATCAGGGAACAAAAGAAAACGAGAAGTGGCTGTCTACTACATATTCACATAGAGAGGCGCAAACTAAATGAGCCCAAGCTTTGATTAAAAGTTTTGAATATTATATTTCTGCCTCATTATATTTCTTCATACTATAATAGACACACACATACACACAAATAGGTGCTTTATACCTATTTTGACTCTGAAGAGAAAATTTGGTATAAATATGCTCTCTCTCTCTCTCTCTCTCTCTCTCTCTCTCTCTCTCTCTTATACACACACACACACACACACACACACACACACACACACACACACACACACACAAATATCTTCATATATTGTGGATAAGCTCCTCCGTTGATGCTTCAGGCATGCGCACTGTCTCCATAGCAACATCACCACAGATGAGACACTTTATTCCTCATAAATGAAATTTCAGGATGCACAAGATATCTAAATCATCTTTGTCTCTCTCTCTCTCTCTCACACACACACACACACACACACACTCAAACACATACACACGTGCTGTCATTCTTCTTTATGTTCTCTACAACTTTTGAGATATAAAGCTCATGATTATGACACACCTATCTGTGTATGAGTATGCAGCCTCATGTATATTAATGAATTTAATAAGAGAGGATGCAAAAGCCCCCTAACCAGAAAGAATTTCTCACTGCAAGAACTGTTGGTGGTTTGCCTGTGTGTGTACAAGTGTGCGTGTGTGTGTGTGTGTATGCACGTTTTTCTGAACAGCAGCCCTGTCTGCGCCCTTTGTCCACATGGCCTGTTAGCTTCACAGATGACAAATGTGCCCTAATCTTCTATTGATCCTGCTCATTCTCCTCCAGAAACCCATTTAAGGCATACCAGCAGAAGCCACCCTCAGCAGACTATCCTGTCACTATCAAGTCTCCTCTCCTTCTGTAGTAAAGGCTGCACTCTTACAAACGTATGATGAACAGGAGCCAAATGACAGGCCTTTCTGCAAACAGAGTCTTTGATAGGGGTAACCAAGCTCCTGGAGATCTACATGTCTGAAGAGTTTAGTTTTAAACATCATTTGCTATAGTTTATCCACCCAAGCTGTCAATTAAACTAGATCAGAAATGCGTGTTAGAACTGAGGGCTGGTGAACGCTAGTCTAGGATTTCTCTTACAGAATTTCTGACATCATCACGACCGCCTCCTTAATACGATCACCCTGCACACGCTTTTCTTTCTCAAATCCAAAACTCCGAGAGAATAGCAGAGCTGTGGCATCATAAAACAATGTGGTTAATGAATCTGGAGAACATTTTTACCAGAAATCTGCGTTTTCAACCAGTTTTGCAATCAGATCACAGATTATGTTCACAGTATTACAAGCACACACCCAACTAACACCTTTAAAATGTGACAGCAAAAGTGTTAAAGAATTACAACGCCCTCTGTGAGTTCCATAACGACATGACTTCTTCACTCCCGGCACCTTAATATGATCAACCTGAACATGCTCTTCTTTCTCAAATCCATCAGTCTGTCAGAAGCTTAAAATTCGCAAAGAAAATCCTAGTTGGACGGCTAGAGGATAAACAGCAGATGAACATGGGAAGGAAGGAAAAGGAAGAAATGAAAGAGAGATTTTTCTCCCAGGCTGGGGGCTTATTGATTGGCCGTTGACTTTCTCTGTAATTGGAGGTAATTTGCTGAGAGACAGCAGTGCTAGACCCAGCCCACAGCACAGTGTGGAGAGAGAGAGAGAGACAGACAGACAGACAGAAACAGAAAGAGATAGAGAGAGGTGTGGCGGGGGGAGTATTCATGGAAATAACCAAGAGATGTTAAAGGAAAGGGTTATTTTCAATGTCTCTGGGCTCACATTATGGAATAGACAGGGAGCATTTTGGCTGTTTGAACGCAGAGGGGAGTGGAAGTGCTCTAATTCTGGCCTTCATGTGTGCACGTGTGTGTGTGTGTGTGTGTGTGTGTGACAGGACACAGCAGAACACGACAGCAGTTGCTGGTGTGAAAGGACTTTAATTCTGGCCCCAGGAAATAGATGCAGACCCCTTTGTGGAGACAAACAGTTACAATTCAGCCTGTGTCAGTTCATGCTGGGAAGCACTGTGGATCATTTTGTTGACTCTGTCCAAAAAGGAATTGAAGGCTTGTTTCCTTTTAATACCTTACACAGTGTTTCACTTCGGTCATGCTAACCTGCTCCATATCGCTTGCACTAAAAATACTGTTGTGCTTGAAAAGAAAAGGAAAGCCATCAGAGCTACTGAGGAGTTGGATGGAAGGCCTCCAGGCTCTGAGGGTGACTGTTTGTTTAACGTGTTAACAGGATAATTGTTTGGAGTTAATAAATACAAACTATAGCTATGTGTGGATGTGTGCTATACCTCTTCAAGTGAAAGCAAGATTTGACCAGAAATACCTAGACTTAGAAAATGCCTATACCTAGAAAATCATTTAGATCTCTTGAGCAGCACTAGTTCAATGAGCTGATCTGCTGAGCTGGTACAACAGACCACCTTCTACCTTTTATTTTTGTGAATATACTATTTACATTAGTAACTCTTACTGTCAAAAATCTGAGTTTGTGAATACATTTTGATCATTAGTAACACAACAGCTCAATTTGTCATCTAAGACATTATTTTTAGGCTTCTGACCAGCAGATGGTACAAAATGTATTTGAAAGTGATTGCAAATTGAGAGAACACACTTTAAAACGGTCAAATTAGGCTACCAACTGCCATTTATATTTTTGGTCTACTTGGTTTATGTATCAGAATCAGAAAACATTATTGATTCCAGAGGAATTTGCTTATGTTAAGACTGCACAGACACACAGAGACAGAGACAAAAACAATATAAAATCTAAATAAAATCAAATACAAATTCTGTAGACTCTATACAAAATCCACTATGCTATTTTTATCTGTTTTGGTGATTTATTGAACTTTTTTTTTTTAGCAAAGTTCTTTAAAGAATCATTTACAACAGATTTTTATCCTAAAAGTAAGAATTTAACCAGGTGAAGAACTATTTATGCATTCACTTTCAGTGTTTGTTGCCTCCTCTTAAGAACCATTAGAGAGCCATTTTACAGAGCCAAGAACTTTATTCCAGATTACCAGTCAAAAATAGAAGCTTTTCTCCAACCCACGTTTTACCCCAGAATAGCAGCCTTGAAAATGGCAAACCAGATTAATAGGCATAGCATAGGTGTACAGGTGGCCAAAGACTGCAGTCTAAATCAAATCCATATTCATACATCCAAATTCATATCTGCACACACCATAAAAACAGTATGTCTATATCTTTTCAAGTGCATAGGATAGAGTGAATTTATGCCCAGAGCTTTGAACACAAATTCTCTGATAAAGACAAATCCATGTGACAGCTTGCTGAAAATGGAGGCTGTCATGGTTGGAGCAAGATGTCTGTTTCATTTCACTGATTAGTCTACATGACTGGAAAGTCACTCTGAATGAGTTCAGAGAATTATGCCTGTAGAATGACTCACTATGATGCCAAGCAATCAAATTCTCTCTGTTTTACAGTGATTACACTTTGTAATTGGAAAATCAAGACAATGATTCTCATTCAGGCTCTGCCGTCTTGCACAATTATGGATTGAGAAGACGCAGCTCTTGTCCGACGCAGGTAGTCATCGCTACAAAAGCAAATTACATTGTTCTTCATGAACATGTTCTCCTCAAAATAGAACAAAGTACCTTAAATGGATGGTTGCACCAAATTTGCACCAACTCTATGGGATGTGAACTTTGAGGACTCTTCAAGAGGAGACTTTGTATAATTAATCAAGTGACCGTGGTGAAAGGTCAGTGGATTACAGTGAAAGCCTGGGAGGGTAAAATTTTCTGCCACTGCTAAGGATGGCTCTCCATTTCTTAGGTTGCCTTCATGATCAATGTCTATCAGCCTCTAAAGCCCTTAAGAACTGATCTACAATCAGCTCCCCTTATTTGCGTCCCATTAACAGCCATTATCCGTCAGGAGCTGAAGTTATCTGATGTCAGCTGAAAAGGCCGCAGAGTGCACAAAATATAGAGCAAGCCTACAGAGCCCAACTTAGCCTAATCAATACTGAAGCACCTTTAGCTAGAGGTCAACATCAAAAGGACAGAGAGAAAGAAAGACAGAGAGAGAGAGAGATACAGAGAGAGAATGATAGATGAATAGATGTCAAAGACATCAAAATAAGCCAATTTAATACAAAACATACTTTTTATGTATTTATCATCTATAATTTCTTGACATGTTTTCTTTAAATAATAATCTGATTGCATGTGCTTGGAAGGTAATATTGTTACAGTCAAATTTTGACAAATATATATGTCATGTATTTGTGAGAATGACAGCGTTTCACATAATTACTAACATTCATTCAGCACCATCAACAAATGTTGAATAACTGTACATTACTATAGTAAAAATACTGTGATGTTTTCTATATTAAAATGGTGTAAAAGGGTTCATCCACAAGAAGCTTACTGGGTCAAATTAGTCTACCGTGGAGGTAGCTGAGCAAGACACCTGAAGTGTTCAATGCCTCTAAAAGGTACATCGCAGAAAACTATTATAGGAACAAATTCCTCAGATCTGACTGTAATCCGATGGAGCTTCTGTGGGATGAGCTGGACAAACTAGCCCAATGTATGGAGGTCCTATCTTAAAAGTTACAGGATTTAAAGGATCTGCTGCTAATGTCTTGGTGCCACATACCACAGAACACCTTCAGGGGTCTTGTAGAGTCCATGCCTTGACAGGTCAGAGTTATTTTGGTGGAATGAGGGGGACCTACACAATAGTAGCCATTCTGTTCACTTTTGATATGTTGATGACAGTTGTGTTTATGCTGATGGATGGATTCTTCTGTCTTTGAGGCACCTTCTGATGAAAATGGAATTTTGCACAGGGAATTCAAATTTACGTGCCGCATTGCACATTACCAGGTCTTATATTTCTGAGTTGTAGGTAAAATGGAATGCAGCCTAATAACAATCAGAGTAAACTAAGATGACAGAGATGAAAGTGCCGCGAGAGTGTGTCTTATTAACAGCATTGCTTGATTTGAGAAAGCTGTACTTTTCACAGCAGTAATATTCAGTCCTGCAGCAGCTGCATAGCTGGATCTGAAAGCATATTTTCCTTCAGGAGACACTGTCTTTTAGCAAAGGGGAAACTGCATCTAGTGAGCATTACCATGAAGGTGCACCACCACCTGAGGGGATACCAGCGCCAAAAATAGCCACTGTTTTCACATTCATCGACACAAGGACACGTAAATGTGTAGGAATACATGAGCACAAATCCGATCCAACGGCATACACATGGGACACATACATAAGAAAATACTGTGTGTTTACTCACGGACGTACATTTCAATAATATAGTAAACAAACCTACTATTTACATTGGTCAAGACATCTAGCTGTCATAGCCAGGCAAACACACACACACACACACACACACACACACAAGCACTGTGCATGTGATAGGAGGCCAAAATAAAGCTTCATTCTGCCAAATGAGAGAATGACAGTGTTTCACATAATTACTTACATTCATTAAGCACCATCAACAGATTAACAGAGAAAGGCTAACAAACACGCACGCACACACACACACACACACACACACACACACACACACACACACACACACACACACAGGGATGGGAAATACTTGATGACTGTACATTACAATATTAAAAATACTGTGATGTTTTCTAAATTAAAATGGTGTAAAACGGTTCATCCTCAAGAAGCTCACTGAGTCAGATTTGTCTACAGTGGGGGTAGCTGAGCAACACACCTGAAATGTTTAATGCCTCTAAAAAGTACATTACAAAAAACTATTATAGGAACTGATTGGCTGATTATTTTATTATTGCCTGGGTATTATTTTAAAACCATATCAGCCAAAACATATTATTAAAATCCACTCATGACAGGGCATCCTTAGATGTACCACTGTTTTTCTCTCATCAATCATCAATGTTACTTCAATCATTCATGTTACATTTATATTTCTTTCTTAGAAAACTTGAACAGAACTAACTCTGGTTGCTATCTTTTCCATCTGTATGGGAAAAACAGCTTGACCAGTTCACTTGCCCTAGACCAGTTCAACCTCCATAGAACATGTGCCTCACCACCCTGCATGTGCTCCCTCTCCTGCCCCTCAACCAAAGCTCTTACCACACCCATAGACTGCAACAGAAATGGCTGCTAATACTACTGTCAACGAGAAACTCCTCAGTGTCGACCAGAGGAGGAAGGCTTCCCCTTTTGAGTTTTGGTTCCTACTGAAGTTTCTATCTCCAACTTTCTGGAGTTTTTGCTGGCCTCTGTTGCCTTCAGCTTGCTCACTAGGAGCTCAGACCCTGATTCTGTAAAGTTACTTTGTGACTTCAGCTGCTCTATAAGCTCTATACAAATAAAACGGACTTGACTACTAATTTGAATGCATTGTTTTCATTAAAACATACAACCACAATAATCAGTTTCTCCTGCATCTCTAATAGAAACAAATATCCAGGGACCTAGAAAGGGGCACACCATTTCACAGTGATGAAGCACATAACGCCTTGCTCAATTCCCTTTGGTAACTGTCACATCACTTAATTTGCATAAAGATAAACTTTGCTCGACTTTGTTGCATCGCTGACTCCACCCACTTTACACTTTCTCCTGCCAAACTGTCAGCATTTATCACGAACGAATTGCATCCGGATGCTTTGTCTTGTCGCTGCCGGTGTAAACGCAGGTTAACTTTCTTTAC
>JBBIGA010000011.1:9325779-9333279 GCA_037576975.1 Alestes dentex
ACAACACCCAAGTCCGAGTCAAGTCTCAAGTCATTGAGGGCAAGTCTAAAGTCAAGTCCCAAGTCTCTGTTTGTGTGTAAAGTCAAGTCCCAAGTCTCTCTTTCTCTCCATTTAACCCCCCAGCGCAGCGCCAGGTGAGCAGTGTGTGGGAACCGTCCCTTGCTCAAGGGTACCTCAGTGGTGCCACTGGCAGTCCTGGGCTTTGAACCCATAACCTTCTGATCACAGAGGCAACTCCCTGACCGCTAGGCCACCGGCTGCCACAAAAGGGACCTTACACAGTAACTACTATGAAATACTGCAAAGACATATTCCACAGTCCTTCATTTCTTCACCTTTAACAAGGGTGGTAATATTCCAGAGCATACTGTACTTTTGCATTATGGAAACTTGCCATCCAGGGAATAGCTTTGAATAGGCGTAAGGCTCCACGACCTTGGAAAGTTCAAACCTCAGTGTGCACCACAGAGAGGTTCCAAATTCCCAGCAGTGATAACCCTGAGAAAGCGAAACTCTGCTTGAGTCTTCAGCCAGAAACTGGCAGGTGAAAGTGTCCTCTTTATGAAAATATTAGGGAAACCCTTTTGAAAAGTAGGCCTACAGTATGCTCTATATCTGGGGGAAAGAGCCTGCAAAGGGTTTTGGAGTGTGCTGAGTGAGAGCTGAGGCTGTTTCAGCTTAAATGCCATGACGATGAGCCAAAACAAACCCACTGCTTTTGCCCTGCAGTCAGATCTGACTTCTTCTGCACTGGGACGCAGGCATATGCTTGTGAGAGTCTGAGACAACATCGACACTAGGAAAACACATGCTGAGATAATAATTTCAGCTGGAGAAAAGTTCTCATTAATTTCATGGGGGGGATATTACACTTAACAGCTTAGCACATTTTATGCATATTTCTAGGCTGCTATATAAAAGCTGGCACTTTACAAATCAAACTCTTGTCTCGTATAATCCCTAGTTGCTCATAATGATGAGCTTTCTTTACTCTCTTTACTTGGAATTCCACTTGGTAGAATCTGTTTTAGTGTGTCAGCTGTCTCCGTCTCTATCTCTCATCTCTGTAGTGTACAGCTGATTACTGTGGAGAATGATTTCACTGTACTCAGAAAAGAACAGAAAACCCATTGACACCGTTATAATAGAAGTTGCAGCACCTGTCCATTGATTTCCATTATGAATGTGTTTGGAGTGAACAGTTCATCTGTTATGAGGAGCTTGTCTGTGGTAACTGACCATATTCTACAGATGAGAGATCAGGTTGAAACTTACTGTTTTTTTTTTCCCTTTAATGTCCCTTCAGTGAGATTTGTCCTTTATCTTTAGACACGCAATGCAATTTCACTTGGCCCATAAAACCAAACGCTCTTTTTTTTAGTCTAATATTCCAGCAAACACATTCTTCACTTCTTAGCACCGCCCTGACACAGTAGCATCCTCAGAGGTAAACGCACATCCACCTAGATTATCTCATCAATATGTATGAACAGGATTTCAGTGGAGTTTTCTCGTATTGTTTGTGTCCCAACTTCAGGTCTGTCACTATTTTAAGAGCTCATTGAATAGGACACATTATGAAAAAAAGAAAACAGTCAAGTCTGCTTATGTAAAAATGTTTTTTTTTTCCCCTCTGCAAATGGAAAATGGAGCAGGTCAGTTCACCATGAATTCTTCATTTGCAGATCAGTGAACAATAACATTCTATGTTTTGCAAATAAACAACGCTTTCCATGTCTTACACTGTCTGCCTACTTAGTCACTCTACTTAGTCACATGAAGCTTTTCTCCCTCCATTTGAGTGAAATATACAGAGGTATGCAAAACATTTGGAGATCCTTGGTCAAATCATAGACAAACTACTGTGAAAGATCAAACACATCTTCTACATAGCTTTCTACACCGTAATGCGCAATTACTATACATTTGCTGAATGTAATGTATTGAAGAAAATCCAACATAAATTGAAGCCTGTGTAAACGTTATGGCTCATTTGGCAGGTCTTGTGGGGTGTTCCTGCTATGCAGTACTTAGTACTTACCAAAAGTGGTCCAAAGAAAGACGAACTGATGACAGGGTCATGGGCACATCTCCAATCCCACAGGAGGGCTGCTACAGAACAAACTGCTGAAAAAAGTTAAAACACACTCCATCACAGTATATGGAGCTGTGTACCTGCTGCCTGATTAGTGTGCCCACCACTAAAAAAAACACATACAGAGGGCACATGAGCATTAGAATTGGACCATGGAGCAGTGGAAGAAGGTGGTGATCTAAAGAACCATGTTTTTCTTTTACAGCATGTGGACGACTGGGTGCACATGTGTCACTTACCTTGGGAAAAGATGGCACCAAGATGCACTATGATATAAAGCAAGACTGCAGAGACAGTGTGAAGATCTAGTCAATGTTCTACTGGGAAACCTTGGGTTTCGCCATTCATGTGGCTGTAACTTTGACACAAACCACCTACACAAACATTGTTGAAGACCAAGTACACCTCTTCTTGACAACAGCATTCCCTAATGGCAGCGGCCTTTTTCAGCAGGACAAGGCACCCAGCATGGCTGTAGCTTTTCATTCCATCAAAGACTGAGAAATGCTTAAACAAGTGGACTCTGACGTGTTTCACTAGTGTTTGTAATGAAAACCTGCAGCTGCACCAACCTTGTACAGATAAAAATCAGTCACCCCTGGCTTACACAACGGAGGAATCTGGAAAACAATATACAACATAAAATCAATGCGCCAAGCTTTACAGTCGCAGCATGTTTTCAGATTTACTATATTTCAGTAAAACTCCAAAAGAATGAAAATTGACTTAGTGGATTTTCACTACTGACAATAAAAGAATTTTGGCCAAAAATGAGCCCACATGTTACTGAATATTATTAAAATTACAACTCTAATTGATTCCAAAATTGAATGATGAATGCATTTTCACAACCCTGATGTAGAAATGTCGAGCTAGTGGACTTTAAGTGACGGGTGTAGATGTTAATGGCTTAGAAGCCGAGAAGACGCTGCTTCTCTGTCATAATGCTGGGAAAGTGTGTGTGCTTGCTTTTGTTCAAGGCCAGCATTTAGAATTTCCTCCCACAAGGCCTGGCCTGTCATGTCAACTTATGTTTGTGTGTGTATGTGTGTACTGTGTACAATCTCTCCCACATAAAGTCTGAATTTAAATAAAAAGTAAAATAAATCAAATAAATCATAATCCCAAGGTCGTTTTACTCCCCCCCGCTGTCTGTCTCTATCTGAGGCTCACACAAACAAACACACACACACACACACACACACACACACACACACACACAAACACACACACACAAACACACACACACACAATACACACAGATGAACACACACACACACTAATTGGCTGGCGCTGAAAAGCACCCCTGCCCTGACACCACAGCTGTAAACACCGCAAAAGCAACATATCGTCATGACAACACATCATGGCAAGACTTCCCCGCTATCTGTCAAAGTGCCTATTTTATAATCAACCAGCTCCTCGCCTGCGAAAAGAAACACACACATGCCACCACCACCACCAATAAAAAAGACAGCCATCCAAAACACACTGGTCATGACGGTGCATCTGAATTGCATCATTAGCGTGCCACCATGGCTGTCAGTGTTGACACCGGTGTTTGATTGATGGCTATTAATCTGGCTGTCTGTGCTGAAGATGTGTGTAGCCTCATTGTAATGTTGGTGCTAATAAGGAGATTAAGGCAAAGATCCTGTTGGTTTGCATGTGAGAGACGTACACATGTACGCATGTGTGTGTGTGTGTGTGTGTATGTGTGTGTGTGTGTGTGTGTGTGGTTGGGTCTGACAAGAAGTGGCAGTGTGTTTAAATGTTTGAACCTGAGGTGTTTTATTGAGTGATTAATGTTGAAGGGCACATATAATGGAAAGAGTTTATTGCCGTACATAAACTGTTAAAGTTCACAGACCACTTCACTAAACAGTCTAAACATGGAACCAAAAGTTTAGCTTCAGCACCTGCTCATTGCCTTCTATTCTGAGTGTGTTTCAATGGGTCATTGGGTTTAGTCTTTTCTTCTTCATGGTAACCAGTAATATGTTATCATTTGGGCAGATTAGCTCTTAGAAGACCTTCAAGATAATGTTGCCAAATTCAGCCACCTTTTGAAAATCCAGTTGGCATGTCTTGAAGGTCACGGCTTCAGATGTCACAATAAGCTTTCTTCGAGCTTACAATACCCTGGGTCCTCTATGGGTTAAAACACTCTTTAAAGAGTTAATGTATCCATGCACATTATAAATAGATGAAAGGGTACGTCATTCCCCCAACAGCCTCTTATAGCTCCACCCAGTTCCCTATTTCTGCTGTGGAATCAGATTTATTTTGACCAGAGACCAGCATTTCATTTCTCTTATTGTGGGTAGAATTATGGCTTGAAAAGGCAAAGCTGATCCTACATCAGCAAAAAAGAGAAAAGAATTAGTTCTACCTCGAGTGTGGACCGAGCGATTTCAGATAGCTGAGTCAGGGTGCTGTCCATGGTACTGTTCCTTCCTCCAAGCCTTCTGTAGTTCTGCACAGAAAGACTTTCAGACCACGCTATGGGTCTATAAACAATTTTCATGACTAAATCATGACTTCTCCTGTAAAATAGCTTATGTCTCTCGATATCTGAAAGGGACGGCTGAGAAACAACAGAGGGCTATTGTCTGGAAGCTATTCAGTTAAACCGTCCTATTCATTCTCTCTCCAAAGTCAAGTGCTAACGCAGGCTATCAGACACATTTCCCCCAGCATGAGGAATGATTACCTTGCACTGGAATCCATCCAGCGAGTATTTCATTCTGCATTTGCAGTTAAACACAAAGCAACCATTGCTCCCCAGACATGAGCAGTATTACATAACAGCCCGCATCCACTTTGTCTGAGCTCTCCCTCGGGTTGTCTAGACTTTTGGGGTCATCCATCAATGCAAGCAGCCCCACGACAAAGCCTTTAACACCCTGTCTTTGATCATAAACCTTCACCTTGACTCTCCCCCGCCCACTGTAGTAACGTGTACTATAGTCAATGTGCATCGAGCATGGGAGAAAAGGCACCTGCCTCATGCCCCTCTAGGGAATGGTGCATGCATTTGTCCGGGGATTGAATATATTGATCTATGGAGGGGTTATCTCTGAGGGACTGTGTGCTGCAGTTAGTGTTGCTGTTATACAGGGGCTTTGTACGTTAATAGATGGGCTTTTGAGACAACAGATGAGGGTGTGAGGAGAAAGAGGGGGGACTAGACACAGGATGCCTCTGGTGTGTGAAAGCAATGAGTTGTGAGAGAATGAGAGAATGTGCATTACACTGATCTGATTTTCCCATGTCTTTACATATGTACTGAGGATCGCTACCTACACGACTGATAAACTCAAAACTCAAAAGAACCACTGTAATGTATGTTTTGTAAAATGGCAACAAAATACAATATGACAGAATAGATCAATGTTCAATAAAAATGGAACATAATGATTTATTGCTAACATTTGCCGTAAGCAGTTCTTCTGTCAAGTAATATATTTCCTTAAGGCCTTGGTTGCCAAGCAACATAACGGTCACAGATAATTCCACGAGGAGCACAATAGTTCTGATAACTTGCGCACTGAAAGACAATTCAATAGACGTGTGCAACTCAATATGTGTACGGCAGCTTTGAACGTGGCTCAACGAATTAGACTCTAGAGCTGGAGCTGTCAGTTTAATTCATCCACACCCACGCTACCTTCACGACTCCAAACTAAAATCGCCGTAATGTAGGGTCTTTTATAAACTGGCAACAAAATAGAACACAATAGAATACATTGGTGTTCAATAAAAGTGTTGCGTATTCATTTATTGGTAATGAATCACGGGAGCTGTCCAGCAGGCTTGAGCTGTCGGGTTTGTAATCAGATTTTACATACATGCACGCATACACACAAAAATACATCCGAATATACATCCACACCTCCACTGCTCCAAGTAGCCTATACTGAAAGAAGTGTTTGGTCCCGGGTTCATAATGGCATATGGATTCCTGCACTGTCCCTACAGAGACGCTCCCGCTTGGTTGCCTGGTGTAATGATGCATGATAATCATTACAGTAGACACAGATCACACCATATAGGCAGAACGCAGCCGAATGTGAGCTCATGTACAATGTGCAAGTGCTCCTCCTCTTTTTTGCCCTCCACAGGCTCTGCAGCTAGTGGCAGCCCAGCATGCAGCGAGTGCTCATAATAAAACCCTTTTGCATTAGTCTCATGTGACTCACTGTGCACGCTCATATACATGAGAAATCATGCCTGGGGTAGAAGCCTGTCTTCAAGACCGCTGTTCTCTACCTGAACTGTGACTTTTACCAGTATGAGGGAACCCTGCCTCGAGTCAGAGTAACCTCAGTTGTAAATTCAGAGAGAAAGTGTGAATAGAGTGAGATTACAGGATTGGGAGAGGAAGAAGAAAAAAAAGTGAAGGATCCCCACCACTGCATCTCGCAGTGCCTCATACTGAGGGCTTGGGCATTTATATATGAGGACCAGGGGCCAAGCAGAGTCACTCACGGCTCTCGGCAAGGCAACCCTCCACAACAGTAAGTCAACTAACCTAACCAGCCTCATTTTCTGCATGTGAAGAAAGTGATGTATTGAATTTATTCTGCTTTTCAGTTATAATTTTTTTCAGCTTACTTAGTTTAGTTTGATAATAATTGTGTAACAATTCTGTTGATGTAATATTTTATCCAAGTGGAAATGACATGCACATTTGCATCTAGCAAATGCAGTGCATCACTTTGTTCCAGCCACTGAAATTTTTTAATGCTCATGCATAGTAAAATGCTTCAGGCTATTGGTAAGTTTAATTAGCGCTTATGTAAGAAGCAGAAAAATAAACTTAAGCGGTATCTGTGTAAATCAGAGAGCGGGCGTTAGATGGAGCTGATTTTAAATGTTGTCCAATGGAAATATTTCTAGTGCGTTTCTGTTTTGCACGCTGTATTGGGAATCTGCTTCACTGCCAGGTTTGAGTTTCCAGCACCCAGTAAAACTCCTTACATTTTTTAATTTAATGATGCTTCCAGAAGATTTCAGAGGAGAACCCCTTTTGGCTCCCCGAAGAACCCTTCGGTGGTCGGGTCTTTGAGGAACCGTTTTTGCAAATGAAGTGCATGAGCATGAAGACCCTTTAGAACATCTCCTAATTTATGTAAAGGTTCAATAACAGAAAACGGGAGTGGGTTCAAGACCAACGTATGGTTTTTACCTAAGAACTACACCTTCAAGCCAAGAAACCATTAAAGAACCCCCACTTTTCAGGGTGTAGCACAAAAATGACTCCAACTTCCCATTCATAAATGAACACCGTTGCTGTTTATTCGGTGCTGATGATTAGGGGTGTCGCTCGCATGTCAGATTCTTGCTGCCTCCTTGCAAAGCTGCAGAGAAGCTCCAGCATTTATAAAGTGCATTGCAAGTGG
>JBBIGA010000011.1:9338279-9367883 GCA_037576975.1 Alestes dentex
CCTCGAAGCTCCTTTCACTGTTGCTGTGATCCTTATCCACGTTTTGGCCCAGTAATACTTCAGTGTGATTTAATGCCTCGGCTCTGTGTAAGAAGGGTAGCAGCTGCAGAGCTGCAGTGGAAGCCGAAACGGCAGCTTTGAGGAAACGGGAGTAATAACATTTACACGCTTGTTTGGCTCCCCTGTCTCTCTCTAGGGCGACTCGGGGTGCTTAGGGTTTTATGAGGGAAAAAAAAAAACCCAAGAAAGGATGTAATATTTAAGGTCTTCTGCTGCAGTCATTCAGCAGCAGAACCTGGCCTGTATTTATTTCAGTTGTTAAACTGAGGTGCCGATCTGGGTTCAGTTTGCCAAAAAAAAAAAAAATAGCTACTTCTTGACCTGCACTACTAATAAACAAATGCATGAAATACTGTCTATAATTCAGATGTTCCTACTGGTTTTCTTAGGTTTTTCTTAGGTTTATCATATAAAGATTTAACGAATGATTTTTGGGATTTTTTTTTTTATCACTGATGACACAACTTGAATGTAACATTTAAACTGTTTTAAACATGTTCTAATTCTCCTAAAGCTGATAACAAGATCAGACGTGAGCTTGTCAGACTGTATGTTTGATACCTGAGCACCATTAAACTGTATTTAATAAATAACAAGACCATTCAACTTGACACACTTCTGTGTGGTGGTACTGTATCTTGTAAGGAGGAAAGGAGGCCTCAGATAACCGAGCCGATTCAAGATCAGACGCTGTCAGTTTAAAGCTCATCTGTATGCATGCACGAATTCCAAGCACTCACTGCTCATAATGTGCAGGCATATTTACACACACACACAGTGTTTAGGCTTTGCTCAAACCAGTGGGCATGGAGCAATGCACATACTCAGAATCTCAAAACACGTGTGAGCCAAATACTACCACTATTTATAATAATACTATTTTTATTACTACTACTACTAATATTAATACTATCAGTACTATGACTACTAATCTCAGTACCATCACTACCACTACTACTAATTTCAGCTACTGCTTATACTACTACTACTACTACTACCACCACTATTGCTACTAATATCACTATTACTAATACTGTTACTGCTTTTACTTCTACTACTAGTAGTAATAATAAGAGACAATCAATGTTATTACAGCCATTTCTAATACTACTACATTATTCAATTACTACTACTATGACTAATACTATTACTACCGCTATTATTATTACTATCATTACTATTACTGCCACCTTAATACTAATACCACTAATATCACTTGTAATACATTTATTAAAACCATGACTAATAACCTATTAGGTCTGTCTTTGACATGAATGTGTTTAGTTATGTAAGTGTTTATTTCATATATCTTTCTGACAATTTGGTCCATCTTTATTTTTCAGGGGATAACAGGTGAGAAAACTGAAAGGGCACCCACTTTAGACTGTATTGTGTGATGGTTAGCTGTATGTTCCTTTGAGGGCTTTTGAGAGAATCTCATAGAGTGGTCCCTGAAAGTGTTCAATAAAGGACTGTTTTATTTCATTTCATTCTCCACCATGTTGCAAGACTGAAAAGGTGTTTAATGTGAGTCTTTTGAAGCCTGAATGAGGCTACAGGGCTTTATAGGAGAACTGGAAAGTCTTGTTCATTTATGTTATTTTTCTTCTGCCCTTTCCCCTCTCCCTCACCAACCCCCCCCCACCCACTCCTTCAGCCTGGCTAACCCTCTCCCTCCCCCATTCAATCCAATCTAGTTCAATAATGCTTTATTGGCACTGTTCTCTCTCTCTCACCCACTCTCCTCTTTCTGACTCTCTCTCTGACTCTCTCTCTCTCTCTCTCTCTCTCTCTCTCTCTCTCTCTTTCTCTCAAAGGAATGATCTCACCAGTTTTTGCTTCTTTTTTCTCCCGCCTGTTTTACAACCAATCGTCATTAATCATGTCAAACATTTAAGCCGTGAGATCCATAAAGTCAGAGTGAAAGCTACAGCTTGGGCCAATTCAGTCTCCAGCCTGCTGCCAGGATGTGTGTTTGTGTGTGTGTGTGTGTGTGTGTGTTTGAGAGAGAGAGAGAGAGAGAGACAGAGAGAGATAGAAGCGGGTGCAGATACTGTGGTTGATAGATGTATCGTCAGAGAGAGCAATAGCAAGAAAAGGATATGAGCGGATGTGTCTGTTAATTTGTTGCGAGGTTGCGGTGTGTATGTGTGTGTGTGTGTGTGTGTGTGTGTGTGTGTGTGTGTGTGATTGTGTTTGTGTGTGTGCGCGCATGTGTGTGAGAAGGGGCACATTTACATCTTGAAAAAAAGCAATGGAGCAAATCACAGACCTTTCGTCAGTAACACAGTCATATAAAAGTTAGACAGATCAAAGTCTGTCACTGCCATATCAAAACCTCGCAACATCATCTTTCATTCTTTTTACACCACCTGAAACCATCAGCTGTCTTTTACATCGAGTGACCATTTCATGATGCACAAATCAATTTCATATTGCTTAGGAATCAAAGCTTGTTACATTAATATTCAACTAAGTTAGGATTTTTTTTAATTTCTCCTAAAACATTACCATTTTGGAGATGTAAGTATTTATCGTGGCAGTGATATATGCATATATTTGAGAGTGTGTGTGCACAGATGATCGATTTACCCTCATGATCGATTTACCATACATCAAACTTTTATGAGCACTCTCTTTTCTGCCATTGTGGGGATGATCTTCCCCCCAAAGGTGGATTGGGGAAACAAACATACAACAAATTGATAATAAAACTGAGCTTTAGCTTTCAGAATTGCAGCCCTGCACACACTGCCTCATTCTAGGTTGACCATTTCTTCCTTTTGGATTAACACGATGATTATTTATGACATTTTCATTCTTTTGTAGGCATTTTGAAGCAAAAATCAATTGCGAGAGGGTGCTGTAACAGTCTCTAGGTGATTGAAACGACTAATCTATGAGCAGCTCCTACAGATCTCCAAGCTTCTTTAATGATGCAATAGCACACCAAATGTCCCTGACGGCGTGTTTGGTGCACTTGTGTCAGTTTTACAGGTGCCAGATGAAAGGAGACTGTGTTCTAATCAAAAGGAGGGAAAAAGAGAGAAATGTGTAGTAATCAGGGAGAGACACAGAAAGAAAGAGAGAGGAAAGAACAAGGGGATGGAAGAACAAGGATGGAATACACTGGAGTCTCAAAAGCTGCCTTCGCAAATTAACGTTGTGCACCACCCAGAACCACACTATCATGGCAAAAAGGTTGTGCGTGCATCTTGGCTATTCACTTTTAGTCTTTGTTTTTTACCCTGTGTTGGAACTGGGTGGAACTCCATGGTGCTTAGTGGCAAAAATGTATCGTATACTGACCCCATGCTATACTGACTGGGTCAAATCTTGCTGGCAAACCCACAACATGCGTTTGCCATGATAGTGTGAACACAGTTACAGTCAGGCCGGACTATGTTGGTGCTTAAGACTGCAAACCACCCATTAGAGGAACTCGAAGAAACACCATACACTTTTAACTGTCCAACTTTTGCAGCTGCAAACCGCAGTTTCAACACCCACCCAATTTGCAACACACTTTTACCCAGCACTTTTTGGCAGTAGCAGTAACAAAACTGTCAAGTTCTCTGATAGTAATTATCTCTCGTACTCTGCTTGGTTGGAATGTTATCATTGAAACATAGATTTAATCGTACGATATCTCGCCTGTATGGGTGGTACTGTAACAACAACTGTAATGAGCCAAGCTGGGAAAAATAAACTAACTTCATTTGGCTCCCTACTTCCTATTTAGTGAACACTACGTAGGTAATAAAATAATGGCTCGCATACCCAAACAGTGCATTTTATGTCAAATAAAAAGCAACTTACATTTAACCAAAGCTGCATGACTTCCTGTCTTACATTTAGTGCACTCTGTGGGCTTAGAAGCCACAGTTTCATGACCTGTGCAGTGCACTATATAGCAGGTAGGGAGCATAAACATGCTCTTAGACTAAGAGTAGTATTTAGGTCTCATTTCCCTGTGGTCATATCTGATTATTTCATGAACACAGAAATAGATAGACAGAATAGAAAGAAATAGGAAAAAAGCTAATAGTTTCTGCATGCAGCACTGCTTTTTAATAAAATGCATGACATGTATGCTTATGATTTACAAACTGTATTTCAGGCCTAATTAAAGGTTTCTCAAGTTAATCAAGTATGACAAAATGTCATAAATAGGCACGCTTGGTACAAATCTTGCACCATTGTAAAACACAACGTAGTGTATGTAGGCAGAGACTTTTTGCTGCGAAAATATGAGTGTTGCTTTTCATAGAGGGGAAAGAGTTTATAAGGGTTAGGATTAGGCTTAGAATTTGATTTAATAGAACCTTTTAGCGTGTAAATTTTAGTAGCATTAAACAGATGTCCGCCAGATGTCTTTTACACATGCAGCACGCCATTATTAAAAAAAAGCCGTATCTTTGTGCAAGAGGTAGTGGACTGTAATATGCATTGCCCTAGCAGGCCTGTGCACTGTTCTTGCAAACTCACATGTCTGGGCCTTATGCCTCCCTCATGACTCAGTGGCCTGACTGTATCTGAGCCGAAGGCTGATGCGTTACGCTTGATGATGTAGATATGTAAACACACACTTGACACACAACAAATGAAAAAAGAGAGGACGATAAAGATCACAGGAGAGTAAACTGACAGGTTTTTGACTAGTGTTTGTCACATGGGCCAGAAATGATCAAAAGCAGGCTGCATGAGTTAAAAAAAAAAAGAGAACAACAGTATTTTGTTCAACTAAAAGAGCGCCTTTTTCCTGTGTTTTATGTCTCTGGTTGCAGATACGGAAGCAGAGAGGAACGCTCTGAAAGAACACGTCTACCCCAAACTGAGGGACTTCTGTAGGGAGAATTATGGCATTGAATTCCAGGTAACATATTTCTACTGTGTTTGCCCACCTCCCGTTCCAACAGAGCCACCTGGGCCTTCTTGGCCCACCAGAAATAATATTACGGAGCTGTGCAGTGCTCATGTCAACCGCATTACTTGGAGGAATGGTGTGACTAAGTCTTTCTGTCTCTTTCATACTCTGTCTCATTCCCTCTCTCGCTCTCGTTCCCTCCCTCCCTCCCTCCCTCTGTTGGTCTGGCTCGAGAAGATAAAGCTTGCTTAGGGACTACTGTCGGATATCGGCGCAGATAAGCGCAGGACGTGGCTCTCCTTTTGTTTCGTCCTCAAGTCCCTCTTCTACTTCTAGCACTTATGCAGGATCATTTACAATGCAAATTGTTTGCGTTTGGGCGAGCAGAGAGAGGGAGAGATTTCTATCGCGGGTGTTTGTTAAACAAATCCAGAAGGGCCAGGAGAGACGGTGGCCAGCGGCTGAAGCAGATGCCTGAGATTGGACCAAAGCAACACAGGCTTGGGGCTTGTCCTGGTTTAGAAAGCTTTTCCTTCAGCCTCTCCGACCCTTATGTAAACAATTCATGGCCTATTTAATGGCAAGCTGGAGTAATAGTTGGTATCCAGCAATCACATTTTCCAAAAACAGCCCTCAGTATTCTCAAACACACTCTTTTTCAAGTGTGCCCTCTGCTGCAGGAGCCAATTGTTTTAGCTCCATGGAGCAGAAGCTGAGATCCAGCCTCAGGATCCCATACCTTTTCTCTTTTATCCAGCTTTTGAGTTATTAAAGCATTATTAGTCACTGTGACAGTTCTATATTACCACTGAATCACAAAGACACAACCCCTAATTAATGAACAGCTTTCATGTTCAGGGTCACTTTCAAAAATAAAAGTTCCTAAACGGTTATTGACTTTTCTAGGAAAATCCTTCCATGATGAGGAAGTCCTTTTTTCAACCTTGAAAAAACTTGTACAAAAAAAGTTCTTTAAATAACCATCCATTCAAAGATTCTTCAATGGCATCACTTCACAGAAACCCTTTTTTAAGCTGCCTGAGAGTGATGCGTAAGCATCCAATGTTCAGTCGGACAGCTGGTCATTCATCCCATACTCTTTTCTCAGAGTCTAGGTTCTGGCATAGGATTTTGTTGGTCTGTGTTTGTAACTCACAGAGACAGCAATGCAAAACAGGGTTTAAAGGTTCAAGAAAGGATGATCAGTATTCACATCCATATGGTGGCATTTTTGCTTTACTGTCCGTCAAGGTTCACACACATATTTATTTTTTCACATGCCATCAGCATTGCACTTTAGATGTAAAGGGACATAGAGAAAGGGGGAGAGAGAGAGAGTGAGAGAAAGAGAGAGAGAGAAAAAAAGAAAAGAAAAAGAGAGATCCAGCTAAGAATTCAGAGATCCAAAAAGAGGGAGAGAAGGAGAAAGAGATAGAGCGTGCAACAGAAATACAGAGAGAGAAAAAGAAGGAGACAGAGAGAGAGGGAGATACACAGGGAATAAGGGGTAGCAAATTCTCTCAGCTGGCAAATGTGATGTGGCAAATCGCGATTCTCTCTGGTCACCATTATTTGATTGTATTTCCTGTGGCATTCCTGAGAGGGACGGATGTTGGAGGAAATCTGTGTGTGCAACGTGTGTATGTGTGTGGCATGTGTGCAACAGAGAGAGAGAGAGAGAGAGAGAGAGAGAGACAGAGAGACAGAGAGAGAGAGACAGAGAGACAGAGAGAGAGAGACAGAGAGAGAGAGAAAGCCTTAGGCAGCATCCCTGTTCAGTTGAATCATTATACACAAACAGACACAGACACGGACACAGACATACACACACACACACACCACTAAGATGACAGAGAAGGTGCTGTGACAGTGTTACAGTATGGTGAGATTTACAGCAGTCAGTGTGTTTGGGGTTATACGGGGAGCTTCTTGCTGATGTGATTATGTATGATTATATGGGAACAGAGTGGATGGGTTTTGATGGGGCAGTAGAATAATATAGAGCTGATTCTTCACGTCACTGTGGTGCCACTCTTAGAGTCGTAGATTAATGGTAGAGTTTAGTGTCTGCTGTGGTGAGTAAAGAGTACATGGAGGATTATTATTAACACGGAATATCACTGAAAGAAGAAGAGTAAAATGCTCCTGGTACAGTCAGGGGCGGGCTGGGACTAAAAAAACGGCCAGTCCGCCCCTGGATACAGTATAATGTGAATAAGCATGCAACTGTTTAAAGGTTATGGATGTATTTTGACAGGTATGAGTTACGAATTTGTTCTCATAATATGACATTTTATGACCGTTTCTTTTGATCCACATTGCACATTTTTTTGCACAGGCTATAAGGGATAGCTGCTAAAACACAGGTCAAACCAAAACACATCCACAAAATGTTTTAAATCACTGTTCATCTGCAAATTGCATTTACACGGTACTGCCTTCATAAGCAAATGGCAGCTCATGACTGCATCGTTAGCAAGTTTAAATTTGCTTGCGTTCCTCTTCGTAATCACATCAACACACAGGCACTGTCACATGCACACACAGACAGACCCGCACACACACAAGCATTAAGCCCTGTTTTCATATAAACAGCACCTTTTAATGATGGGCTAAATAATCCAGGCTAGGACTGAAGGGACTGCGGGCGCTAGCCAGTCGCCAGTAATGAACGTGGGCTGCTATGACGACGCTAACCGCAGTGTGCCGTGATTACAGGCTTGTTGATACAGTTGGAGCGGAGAGGTTTAATGGCTGTCTTTCAAAATTAGTCTGCAGATATGTTGTGTGAAAAAAACTGAAACTAGGCCAAGAGTATTGCTGAAGACAGAGGCAGTGGCCCATAAGGGAGCTGATGTTTAAAGGAATACTCCAGTATGAAGGGCTTCTCTCCAGTTGATAAATGCCAGAGTACGCCTTTAAGCTTTTTAGGTTAAAAATGTCAGAGTACTGGAACTCACAGAAGATCTTCGGAGTCTCTCGTGATTGTACTGGTGTAAATAAATGAATGAATGAATGAATAAATGAACTAATTGAACAAGACTGAAAACGTAAAATCGGACAAAAATGACAATTAAGAACGCACATTTATGTGTGTTAGTATTTCTGTTCAAACACGTGGCCAGTTAAGTGATAAGCGCTCCATTTTCCTCTCAGTTCCACATCAAGGTTCCTCCTCCACAGGGATATCAGATAGAAGATGATTGGAAAAGAAAAGGAAATCAGCCAAAGGGTGGATAGAGAGAGAGAGAGAGAGAGAGAGAGAGAGAGAGAGAGGGAGAGAGAGAGGGAGAGAGATGAAAAGCTGGAAGCAGATGCTCAGCTTGCTGGGGGGTTTGTTAGCTTTCGCATTGATCCCCCAGTTTGTGTGGAATCAAGATGGCTTCAGCATACGGTCTTCAAGTGTATTGATTAGTCATTTGCAAAAAAGAAATTAACATTTTAATCGGGCGTGGGCATGACTGATGGAAGTCACGCACGCTTTGAACCTTGAGCTGTTTTCCTGCCGCCCGGTTCTTGTCTTCATTTACAATGAATTATTAATCAGCATTTACTCTTTGCCTTCCACTGGCCAGGTCTAATCAGACGGCTTCTCATAGTTTAGATACTGGTTACATTATTATTAGCAGACATTGGAATCGTTAGGATAAACTTTAAGTAACTTTTAAATGTGTGAATCTAACTGAGAAATCAGTTTAGAGCCTGTAGCCAACACACTCTCTCTCTCTCTCTCTTTCTTTCTTTCTTTCTTTCTCTCTCTCTCTCTCGCTCTCTCTCTCTCTCTATCATAAATTGAAAAGGCGGGCAGGCTAGGTGGCTGGTTGCCATAGCAGTAGTCTAATTGCAGAGGCACTCAAGGCGCAGTGCATTGTGGGTAGCCTAGCCTAGCCTTGTAAATCAGGAGAACTTTGACAGCCCTTTTAATTTTTCCTTCTCTCTGTCTCGCTCCCTCTTGTATTTCTCTCCAGCCTGCTCTGCTCATCTATCGCTTTTTATCTTGAAGCGAGCCTCTCTCTCCCAGTCTCCCCTTCTTGCCTGCTCGTAATTGACCATGTTAAAATGTCATATTTCTTCTCTAATTGCCCCTAAATGGAGGCTATCAGTACTATAATTTGTCTGATCTTAAAATGACACATCCACGTATAATCAGTGGCTGGAAAGGTGCCTAACCAATGCTCCTGCGCTCCACTTTAAATGCTTCCTGTGATTTAAACAGTAAATCACTGCATTAGCAGAGCACTGCGGGTGCCTCATATAGTAAAAATACTGTGTGAGGATGTGCATATAGTTATGAGGAAATAAAGTGCTCTATTTGAGTTTTGTCTTTGTAACCTGGAGCAATACATTATGTTCCAAAAAACCAAGCATCACATCAGTAAAAAAAAGACAAGTCTACAAGATTTTAGTCCTGATTTTAAAGTCACAGACTATAATCTGTGATTGCTTGTGTATAGTGCACACTGCTACACTGACGAACATTAGGTTGTGCTATGTAACTCATGTCTATTAGGTATAGTTACATTGGAATAATAAATAATGATAATATAATATGAATCTATAATGTTTTTCCAAGATTAACATTTAGGATCTGGTCCCTAAATAGGGATTTATCCTAGTCATGGATGATATAATAATAATAATACATTTTATTTATAGAGTGCTGTTAAAGGTACTCAAAGACGCTTTACATAGAATTGAATAGACAATAAAATGTAAAATTTACATTAAAAGCACTTGCGTATAATCAAAAAGTTTAAAACAAAACATATTTAAAACTTACATAAGGACATAAGACAAGCAAGAACAAGATATATTCCTTTCAACTGAAATTACTATCCAGGAAATCAGACTTTAGAATATGTCAAAAGTAGTTCATTTTAAGAGACAACAAACAGAATATGCTACAGCTGCTGGTTTGTTGGTCTAGCACAGAGATTTTCACATCCAAATTGGTGTGACTCTAAGGGGTCAATCAGTCACACCAGAAGTTTAGTAAACTATCACTGATTACAGCACTGGAAACTGGATTCAAGGTCTAGTGTTGACATTCTGGTTACTAAAAAATGAATGATAAATGCGAGGGTGGAAAAAGGCCTGAAACACAATGGAACCCCTTTCCGGGAGCAAAAATTAAATCATGAAAGTTTAGTATTTCGGTGGTAATAGTGGGTTTTTTTTTTTGTTTTTTTTGTTTTTTTTTGAGAAGCGTTTGCTGGCTGATTATAGTCTCTTTTTCTTAATGGAAAGCTTGTTTGGATTATTCAAATCTATGAATGGACAGGCCATTTTAAGGTATAATTGTGGAAATGCACCAGAAGTTAATATATTTTGGGATGCATTTTCACAAAAAAAACATTCAGTAAATAAAACTCTATGTGTCTCAGTTTGGGCTCTGTATCATCACTCTAAGTACTTCACTAGCTGCAATTTAGATTTTTGTAGTACAGTATTGTCCTAAACCATTTTAGAATTTTGCACTAAAGAGAAATGGCAAACTACAAAGTGGTTCACATCATTGAATAGTGTCTAGTTTAACAGTTAGCCAACACTAACAAAGTTAGCTCTAATGGAATATTAATGTTACAGCATTCTTAAACCTTCAGCATTATAGGACAAACAGCCTAATGCAAATAATGTCTTTTGATGGCCCCTCCCCTCCTGTTACATGTGCACAACTTAACCCCTTTTTTGGGTTCATAGTGCATCATCTAGACATATACTTCACAATACATTTTGTTTCATTTCCCATTGTGAACACACTTCTTGAGTAGTCTGCTATAAAAGACCTCATATTGAGATGTAGCATTAGAGTCTTCTTCTTAATTTACTTTAAACTGATGCTGTGATTACAGTGGATGCACTCTGAGCCTGAATACAGTGACTAAAAGCCAGCACTCAAATATTACCGTTCATTTTATTGAATTCCTTTCACAGCATGTTAAGAAATTAATGGTATTAGACACTAAACGTTCATAAAGCACACGCATTCCATCCAGCTATCTACATAATAGGATTCACAATTGATTAAGGGCTTAATTCCTTTTTATATCTTGAACTGAACAGTTTCTTTAGATAGGTGATCCATCACCTACTGTACAGTGTACTGTACCATACACTTGTGTAGATATACCTACAGTGTGTGGCGTACAGAATGCTAGCTTTGAATATTATTTATCCTAGGCAGTGATTAAGCTGTTAACTACAGTCTTCGCAGTCTGCTGCCTGTGATATATCTATATTTGTATTAGCCCTCCTGCAAGGTGGCTCTGTTGGTTGTTTTCTCTCTCTGTTTTCTGCCTGGCTTCATCCCCAGCTCTCTAAGGCATACTCATAAATTCCTCTACATAACCATGAAGCCTAATGATTATGCCTTCAGCAAATATGAATTATTCCTCACACTTGACATGCTGTAAACGTTAACAGTGAGAGAGAGAGAGAGAGAGAGAGAGAGAGAGAAAGAGAGTAAGCTAAAGCCGCTATACTATCCTCAGTTAGATTCACATTTAAAATTTACTTAAAGTATCTCTTGACCTCGGCACTAACACACAAATACGCTGCATTACACTACTGATGTGTGTATTCTGCGTCTCTTCTCCCGAGATGGGCATGGTTAAATCCTCTGGCAGCTTCCATGAGGGATTTACATAAAAATAAGCATACAAATCCTCAGATCAATGCTTGCTATGACATTGCGTCGGGTAATTATTATGCAAATACATATTTGCCTTTCGTTATGAAGTTCTATGTCTACTCGTTTTCTGTGGAGACCCTATAACTTATGTTCTTTAAGCTAAAGATGTACATTTTTAAGAAATTGCTCACAGTTATGTCAATTTGTCAACAGCAAACATAGCATGATCAGTGGCATCTTTTATTTTCCAAAATGTATTACTCATTTGCAGTGACCTGCCTTTAGTCTAAGTGGAAAAATCTCCACTCTCTGTTGATACCAGTCTTTTAGACGGGCCAGTGTTTAAAGGGGCTGCATCCTAAATTTTTATTGTATCTTTGTATTTTTCCACCTTTGACGTTGTTGGATTAATGGATTCATTTGATAATTCCTTTTTATAGGATCATTTTCCATACTGTCTTTACCCCTTAGATTGATAGGTTGACATCACAAAAACACTGAAATTAAACTGACCTGACCAGGTCCAGCTGGTACTGCTAAATTTGAAACCTGAACCCAAACCCAAAGCTGCTCGTTTACAATAACAGAGAACGATAATCATAGACACACGTTTTTCAGAACTTTACTGAGAACTGTCTGAAAAATGTCCTTTAATGTACACATCTGTAATGTACTCTTAAGTGTGTTTCAGGATCAGTGTGTATCAGTGTGTTTTTGTGGAATCCTTGATTGTACCTGACAGCATCCACCCGCAGACTATTAGCCCCTTTGTGTTAAGGTTTCTCTTGGTGCTGCTGCTTATAGAAATGCTTAACACACAAATGCCTGAGAAACATGAGGTAAAATTGTCTGCGACCTTTCCACCAACCCAACACACCACTCTCATCACCCATCGTTTCAGTGAGGGACACATTCACCCACTCTTTCAACTTCAGAGTTAAGAATTAGGGCATTAATGACTTCAGATTTTTTCAAGTCGACTTATCCATCAAGATAGTCGAAGTCGAGTCGACTAGTCGTGATGACGTCACACACACACGCAGCGGAGGAACACGGGTGTCCAACACTGAGCAACTTTTATTAAAGTTCTCTGTAACATTAACAGTCAACATGGCAATAAAACTAAACAAAACAAAACCAAGGCTGATACCTTGAATTTTCTGGTAAATTTAAGTGTACAGCAGAAAATAGGAACAGTTTAAGCTGTGGCGCCACTCAGCAGCCTCTGGACTGGACGACTCTCTGCAGTGCTAGCGTTAGCCATGTTAACTAGCAGTGCCATTTCAGACGCCGTGCAGAACGCCAGTACTGTTCCTGTACTTTTCCTGTAGGTTGTGCAGGTCTCCGTGCTGTTTGTGTGTCTAGAGTGAAGGACCTCCACACATGTGATGTGTGTCTGGGTCTAGTGTTTAGATTCCACTCTACGTGCCAATGGTACCGCCCCTTTTATGAAGGGACTATTATAACTGGTTAAACCAAGGAACGCGTGTCAGCGTCAGCCAGTCAGAGGCAGAGATCGCATTGCGTACACAAGCGAGGGCAGAGAGAGAGGAAAAAAACATACGACTAGTCAACTTCTCTCAGGGGGCGTTGGACTCGTGCCTCTGAAGTCCACTAGTCGGCTAGTCGACTTTTGTGTTAATGCCCTAGTAAGAAGTGTTATATTGCATCAAACCATTCTATTTAAAAAAGCAAGGAAATTTAGTTTACCATGATATGGGCTGTTTCATTATTTACCAACAACCTCTTTAACACGCAGGATTCAGTTCATCAAGCTTTTATGAGCATTTAAATGTGCAAATCAAGTGTATGATTAGAGCTACAATAAAACTCAGCAGGATAATCACCAGGAGAGACACAAATGAAAAATCAGTTAAATAATACTTACAAAATTAGTTCTAGAAAATTTTCAGTTGCAGTAGACATTTAGAAAACCCCTTTTATTAATTTCTTGAAGAGATACTAATTTCATGTTCTTTTTTACGGTATTACTGGTGCTTCCAAACTTTGTTGTGTACACTCTTATAAACAAGGATGTCAAAAAGGGTTACAGTGTATATGAGCGTAAATATTTGCACTTTTAAAACCTATGGACCTTTATAGAAGAACCATCTTTGGTTCTTAAAGGTTGGTTCTTAAAGGTTCTTAATGAGATGTTTGTGTTAGAATAAGTCATTTAAACCATGTAAAGGTTATTGGAGGAACCCTTGAATTGGTAACCAACCTTTACATGATGCGAAAGTGCTCTATACCTTTAAAAGGTCCATAGGTTTTAAAAGTGCAAATATTTACGCTCATACACACTGTATGGCCAAAAGTATGTGGACAACCCTCCTAATGATCTAGTTTAAGCCACATCCATCACTAACAGGTCTATAAAATCAATCACATAGCCATGCAGTCCCTGCAGACAAGCAGTGTCAGTAGAATGGGTCAGTGACTTTAAATGTGGCACAATCAAGTCAGTCTGTGAAATATCTGCCCTGTTAGATCTGCTTCTAGGATTATGAAATGGAAATATCCAGGAGTAACAACAATCCTGCCACAAAGTTGTTGACCACTGAAACTCACAGAGCCGACCCACCGAGCGCTGAATATTATATTGGGTATCCACTGTTGCATCACTCATGACAGAATTCCAAACTTCCTCTGGAAAAAAAAACATCATCACAAGAGCTGCAAGTTTGAGAGGAGCTTTATGAAAATGGTTTCCATGGCTGAGCAGCCACAAACAAGACTGGGTAGTGACAAGTGAAGTGTAAAGCCTGCTACCACTGGACTCTGGAGCAGTGGAAATGTTCTCTGGAATGGTGAATCACACTTTACTATCTGGCAGACTGATGAATGAATGTGGGTTTGGAGGATGCCAGCAGAACACTACTTAATGAAATGCATCATTTGGTAATGTTTGGTGGAGAAGGTTCAAGGCTAATTTTCAGGGTTTGGGTTCAGCCAGTTAGTTCCAGTGAGCTCATGGGATGGCCACAAACTTTTGGCCATTTAGGGTACTAGGTGTCCTAAGGTTAGCATCTCTCAAAGACCCATTTAAACCAGGGTGGCTTCCAATTTCATTACATTTTTATCAGTTCAATAAGGAACATGCTACACACATGTCTACAGTATCTTGGACTAAACAGGGTTCAAATCAGGCGCATGACTGATGTCTACCAACATCAGAGGCCCATTCAGTGTGCCTGCTCCCATTTGAAAATGATGAAACGAATAGCACAGAAACACTCTTTTGACCCTTGAATCAGAGTGTAAGAGCATATGAGAATATAATACAGCCTTTGACAGAATTCCACTCCTCAGTGTTGTAAAGCTGTGTTTTCAGCATCCTCCAAGCTAGCTGGTCTGTGTTGTCTAGCATAGATAGGCAGTTATCATTTACCTAAGCTAACTAAGGCCATCCAGAGCTGTGAGAATGTATTTTATGTAGGGGGTGCATCTAATGCCTCATTTAGATATCAATATAAGGCATACAGAATATCAATACATATTTAATCCCGGAAAATATCCGAGTCCGATATGTCCCTGGTTCAGATCTGAGCTCGGAGATTTGATTTTAAGAACACTGAGTGATGTGTTGCTGATGTAGTTCATTATGAAAACAGATTAGCAATTAATATGATTTAAGTGATTAGTGTCAAACATCATTGTTGTAGAAGATGCTAACCATCTTAAATGAATCGTTTTCCTGCTTTATAAACAGGACTTTTTCGACAAGGTTTGAACAGCTTGTTATGTTTTCAGCTTCACTAGCTGCTTCTCCATGGCTGCTTCTGAAAAGAACTTCAACTACATGCTCATTATCCACCTGTGTAGCCCCTCTCTCAGAGCATGGAGCTGGCCATTAGCTGTGTCCAGGTGTTTCAGTATTGTGTTGCGAGTAAGTCTCCGAGGCTTTCCTGTCACATCCTAATTGCCTGTTTTGTTAATACTTCAATTCTTTCAGCTCAGTTCAGATGAAAGGTGTGTGTGTGTGTCGTCTTAGATAAATGAGCAGTGTGCTGTCCCAGATGTTTGAGGGATAAAGGTTGGTTGAATTGTTCCCTAATGGTGAAGTATGGCAGGGCGGGTAGATTTAGAAGTCAGCATTTGTCATAAGACACTATGTCAGGCTCGCCTTGGCGAGGAGCCGGTTTCAAAGGTTAAATCAGAAGAGCGGGTCAGAGGCTGTGCGTGCCGGTGTATGTGTGTGTTTGTTTCTGAAAAAAATGACTAAACTGGACTTGTGTGCAGAGAAAGAAATCTCACAGATGTGATCCAGCCAATTAGAGGAGATCTAACTGCAGCTCTCTGCTAATTACAATCCAAAATAGAGCAATGAGGCTTTTTCATCAACAACCCATTAGATGTTTAAACTGTTGAAATGCAACAGCTTGAATGTCAATCACAGCAAATATTTATTCCCACAAGGTCAGACTACACTGAACAAACACACAAACACCAACATACACATACAGAAATGTTCGATTGGATTGCTTTCCTCTCTTTATTTGTTTGGGGACTCAAGAATGTCCTCTCCACAATTACACTGGTTCGTTGTCTGGACAAAGGTAACTACAAACACTAGGCTGGTTTTGAGTTTCATTCCAAAACTCATGCATTACATATCCATTTCATATATAAATTGGTTTGAGGAAAATAACAGCTGAAATATAAGGCATTTACATTTGTAAATGTAAACCTACATTTATCATAACATAGCATCAAAAAGCCCCAACAATGTATATTAAGAAAAAAGGTTCATTAATGTGTTGTAGGACTAAACTTTTCATTTGGTCTTCTGTGCTTGGTGTTAATAAAGGAAAACATTCAAAAACACTGAATGAAGGAAAGCATTCTAGAACAGTATTAATGAAGAGAAACATTTTAGAACTGTGAATGAATGGAGGAGAAAATAATTTAACAGCATGAATGAAGGAGAACATTCTGTATGAATGGGGCCAACATTGTAGAACTGTGTGAATGAAGGAGAACATTTTAGAACAGTGTGGATGGGGAGAACATTATGGAACAGTATAGGGAGAACATTTTAGAACAGTGCGAATGGGGAGAACCTTAAATGGCATTCAGTCGAGGATTCGAACATTCTCACTTGCCTGATGTTAAAATTGTGAATCATGTTCTGAGTAACTAAGACATGCTGTTCTTCAAAGTCAGTCCTGACATTCCTCTTTCGACGCATGTTTTGTTCATCCCAGAATTCAGGAGTGTACTCTTCCTCAGATACTGATGTCAGATTTGCACAGTTTCCTGTGATCTTGGATGTGAGCCAGGATGGTGTTCTTTGAATGAAACTTAAAAGGGAGCTTTAAATTAAGCTGGGGAAGAATACACACACACACACACACACACACACACACACACACACACACACACACACATACACAAATAGCCTCCTCTAGCTGTTGTCTGGAGAATTACCTTAATAGCCAAATAAACACAGAATTTGGAACACAAATATAAGTCGCTACTGTGTTTCTTGAATGATGAAGTTGAATTCATCTGAATGCTGCATGGTTTGCTCTGGCAAATTAAAATGGAGAGGAACACACACACACATACATAGAGCGGGGGCAATCTCCTCTGGCTGGTACTTGCAGAATCACCATAATCCAAACCTCTCTAACACACCAGAACACAAAAGCAAACACACACACACACACACACACACACACACACACACACACAGATCCCCAGCCAAAGTGACAGAGATTCCCCCTACAGCGTGTTTGCTGTTTGAATTATCTGCGCCAGCGACACTGATTCTGACAAATGCGTCCAGGGACATCCCCGAGCTCGGCCATTCTGGTGCTCAGGAAATGTCCTGTCTCTCTTCATTACACCCTGTTACCACGCGCACACACACACACACTCAGTGTCTAACACCCTTTTCCCTCCTTTACACAGGTGCACGCATACCTGAAAGCTTCTCAGATGTGTTTATATGTGCCCGTGAGAGTGTATGTGTTATTTAGCACTCCTTGCTCTCAAAGTATTGAGGACAGCTGAGTGTAAAAGGCTCTGTAGGAGACTGTTACACTGCGGCTGGCTCATTTGGTGATATGCCACTTTACACTTCCTACCACTCTCTCCTTAGCTAACACACACTTTCCCTTCACTAGAGAACAGGCTGCGGAAACACTGCTATGGCAAACGACAAGTCGCATAAATACAAGCGTGAGAGAGGAACACCGAATCATGTTCAGAGTCCACCCTTTATTCTCCCTCTACCTGCTCATTTGACACCATTCGTTTCTAGCAGGGTGCTGTCAAATCTGTATGTTATGTGCAAGCGTGCTGTATCTTCCTGCAGAGATAGTCCCTGTGGACCCCATTTTCCTCTCATCTCTTTCCACCCGTTCTCTTTTTCTCTTGTTTTTTAAAAGTGGCAATGTGCACTGCATGGGTTTGAAAACAAGGCAATTACAATTCCCATGGAATAAGAGTAGCAGTTTTTTATATTAAACCAATAATATTCATGAACTGAATATTATATAATATAATATACAATAATACTAAATAACTTAATTTTTCTCAATCCATCCATCCATCCATCCATCCATCCATTATACACATTTTTTCTCTCAGGTTTATTCATTGCCAATTCCCACTCAATAGCTTGGTTTCCTTCTATCACATGATGCGTGCTACTGCTGGAATGTTGACTGTATAAGTAAAGCTACTGTATCTACGGCTGCTAACAGAATGCCATTGGACAGCTCAGTGTGTTTTGAGGAGAACGCTAACTGCCATTTCTGTTACATCAGCTAACAGACGCCTGCCCTGGCTAGCAGACGCCTGCCCTGGCTTTAAGTGATGGGGGAGTGGGAGGGCTTTTATGCTAAAAAAAAGAGCTATTATGCTGACATAGGTCCAGCCAGAGTGAACACGTTTAGACTGTTGGAGAGATGACTATCACACAATTTACTCTTATTAAGAAACACAATCTCTAATTGCTGCTATTACACCTATTTTTTACAATTAAGTGTTCTAAATGGGCCACTTTTGTCAACAAAGTACCAATTTGAGCAGGAAAATAAATAAGACTAAACATCAGACTTTAGTATTATGGAACACTCGCGTGCTGTTGATGATTTGAACGCTGTCTGAATGTACGCTCAGGTGTGTTCAGAAATCACCACACTGCTTGTAACACCAACAGCAGAGGCAGCTATGAAGAGCAACTTTTGGATGCTTTTCTTTTGACACATTTGTTGTGTAACTTTGACTACACTCTTTTAAAAAAATGATGTTTAAAGAGATCTTTGAGCGATGCCATAAAACAACCATTTAAACTCGCTGAAGAACCACATTTTTAAATGAGATGTGTGTGAGTGTAAAGAACCTTTTAGCATTTTTTTGTTTTTGTTTTTCTTCCAATTTTAGGGTTTTTTCAAGAACCTGTACATTATGTGGAGATTCTTTACATTTAAAGATATTCTTCACATGCTAACACACACATATCATTTACGAATATAGTCTTTTAAAGGATTGTCGTGGAAAGTTCCGAACATGGTTCTTGATGCTTAGAAGAACAAGAGTGTCTGGGGTGAGGCGTTATAGGGGGATTATGGTAAAAATAGTGTCCAACAATGCTTGAAGACATTTTAACAATACACAGTTTGATTTCTGAGATTTGATCAGATGAAACAGATGGAATAAATAAACTACTGAACCATGCAGTTGGTCAGTGTTCTAGGAGTACTGATGATATCTACTGTATGCTCAGAGAAGTGTATCGTGACATATTCATCTGTGATTTATCACAGTACAACAGAATATTGTCATATTGCACATACCTAACTTTAGCCTATGGAAGTCCCAATGGATAACATAAATGAATGAGTTAAATACTTTCAGTTCAAGTGTAGAAACCTGTGTCAGCTTCACTATGGGTCATGAGTAAAGGGGCTATGGATTCATCTGTTGTCAAATGATCATTTGAAAGTACTAACAATCATTCTGGTGGATAGATATATACACCACTTATATTCTCTGCTTATATATATTTGTCTCAGGTGGTGGACCTTTACTGGGGGGTAGACCCAGAAGAGTGGGACAGCCCAGAACTCCAGCGACTGAGGATGAAGCTTCTGGAAGAATGCCTGAAAACGTCTGCAGGTCCATGCTTTGTTGTGGGTATATATGACTTTCTGTCAACCCTTTAAAAAAAAACAAACATAAAACTCAGTCAATTTGTACCCATTACACCACTGAACACATTTGTATTCCTTTTCCGTGCACATGTAATCTTATCTTAGTCATAAGCTTTTATTACCCAGCCATTGTATTATATAAAACTGTGATTGGGTAACTATCTCATATAACAAAGGTACTTTTATACAGGCATTGTAAACGAGACTTGTGTGCCTAATTTAAAACATCCCACAGATTGGATTAAGCTCGAATTACTGTCACCAAAATCTATGCCTTCACTCCAGGATGAAATTAAGCACAGCATGTGTTAATGCAGTATGTGTAGCTACCTTTTAGAGACCCATCTGATTAATCTGTAGTCTGTGTGATCAGTTAAATAGATATACACCATGAACTGAATTTCCAGACAGGGATCAGCCTTGTCATGGCCTATATTTTCCTTTCAGCACAAAATCTCCATCTAAAATCCAGTGTATCCCAGGACTAAGCTTAATCCTTGTCTGGGAAATGAGCCTAACATGTGCAACAGTTTGTAGACACTTCGCTTATCTTATGAAATCAAGGGTGTTGATAGGGAGCTTGTCTCCCAGTTGTCATCATAATGACAAATCTATAGTTAAAAATGCCCCCTGTCTATCAAACAAGTATTAAGGCAAACATTCGTTTCTGATCAGGATCTGGTCAAATCCTTGGTGCCCCGCACAGCTTGATGAACTGGAGGCATTTCAGGGGAATGTGCTGCAACAAGTAGCAATCACTGTCCTTCACATTTAATAACGGTAATCACAATACCGCTGAGCAAAAAAAGGAAACACTTTCGTAATAATCCCCCTGAGGTAGTGTGTGTAGGTGTGCATGCGTGTGTGTGTGTGTGGTCTTGACCACTTTCAGGCCTAGTGCAGAGGAGGGATTGGTGCACAGGTGCATGCGAGATTGATTTTAAATGATTAAAATGTAAATGAGTGATGTAGGTGAGGGGGGAGAGGATAATTGGAGTCGGAGAGTGAAGTGGGAGGTGAGGCTTAGACAGTGAGAAACAGAGCAGGGAATACTATTCTCTCTCTCTCAATCTCTCTCACTCTCACACCCACATATTCTCTATCTATAGTCCTGTTTGAGGTGGATTACTTTTACCCAGGGAGGTACTGTAGTGATCACTGGGCTCTGAGAGCTTAATCCAGTAGGGATCTGAAATATGCGTGGTTTATGCAGGTTAGACGGGTATAATTCTTGAGTCCGTGACCTTCTCTAATTCTCTGAACCTGGAGCTTTCTCAGTCATAGCAGCCCTATTCAAACGAGCCTCATAGTAGCATAGCAAAACCTGCGAACAGACGTGGTTATGACTGCGCTGCTCTTGTTATTAAGCATTCCGCTTAGTGCCTAATGGTAATGTGTACATCCTAAGGCATTTCCGTCTGGGATATCAATGGGAATTTAGGGACATTGCTCAGACACTTTATTCAAATTAATCTCTTAACTTATGGAGTCATGTAATCATTTGAGGAGTACAACCACAAATATCACTCCTAAAAAGTTATGTGATTACGGACCAGATCCAGTCTCCTGTCATTCAGCATGAATCTCAAATAGCCCATTACAGAATAGACTGCCTTTCCATATAGGGTCCAGAGACAATTTCCACATTCACATGTCCTACTCAATTAGTTTTTTTCATCTGGAACATCTGTGTCTGGAGTTTTCTCCTTCCTCTCCGTCTCGGTTATATGGAAAAAAATGTTAGCTGCAGCTACTGCTAACCATGTTTATTCTCCTAGCATGTGAGTTGCAAAAGAATGCTTTGGAAACGTCTCTCAACCATTTACTTGGTCCAGGTAGTAGAACATCTCCAACCTCTCAGTCTCTTCTGATTAAAGGGGCAACGGCAGCTACGTCTAGGTTCATAGAAAATACAACCCACTAGAAAGCTCACCCTGCTGTCATTTTATTGTAATCTACAAGGAGTTTTACTGTTGAGGAGACGGGTAAAAAATTATTACAGACGTCCCTCTGGTAAACTATAAAATATGCAGCCCAGTGTAGAAAATGTCTATGGCTTTGACAGAAGGCTGATCTAAATAATGCATAGCCTGGAACTTCATTTGTAAAAGTAGCCTTCCTAGAAGTGCCACAGCAAACGCTGCTAATATTTTTCAAGAAAGGAAGAGAACCAAAAAGTCTTCTTTCACGGAAAAAAGTAGCTTTACTAAATGTTATCAAAAATCTGTTCAGTCAAATGAGAAACTGTAATATAGACATTTTCACTAATAAACCAATAAAGTATAGGTATTTTGTCTGTGATCCTGAGAAATCAAAGATAAATCATGTTCATTGCTGTTCAGGATCTGGTCAAATCCTCGGTGCCCCACACAGCCTAATGAACTGGAGGCATTTAAGGCAAATGTGCTGCGACAAGTAGCAATCACTGTCTTTCACATTTAATAACAGTAATCACAATATCGCTGAGCAAAAAAAGGAAACACTTTCGTAATAATCCCCCTGAGGTAGTGTGTGTAGGTGTGCATGCGTGTGTGTGTGTGGTCTTGACCACTTTCAGGTCTAGTGGAGAGGAGGGATTTTTGCAAATCACAATTACAGAACCACAAAATAATCTTTTGTGGTTCTGTCCCTGCTTTCTCTTTCATAATCCTTTTCTGAACGCTCCTTCACTGTCCCTTTCCTTTCACCTGGGCTTCTCATTTTCTCTCCTCTGCTGTTGGTTTCAGTCATCCATCCCTGTCTTGCTCTCACACCTCATTTAATAGGTCTTGTCCCTCTCTCCTTCGCCACTGCTCCATCTATTCTCTTATGTCTTTCTCTCATCTCCTTCCATGTTGCTTTCTCGCTCTGACATCTCTCTGCTGAGGCCCGTGACCCTCTTGCCCTCTCTCTTAATCCCTCTCCTCAGTGCTCTCTCTCCCTCCCCTCTCTCGCTCACCGTCTCTCTGCTCTATGAAATGTATGACCTCCTCGCATGCAGGGTAGCGAAAGCTAAATCCCCATTATTTTGTGTCCCAGATGCAAGGTCAGATTTAACCATCTGAAGTAGATAATGTCACGTCAGGCATAAACAATTAACCCTTTGAAGTCAGAGTTACAGCCGGGGATAAATAAAGCATGGTGTAATTTTCTACTGAAATTTTCAATCAGTACTATAGAGAATGAGGGGGGGATATTGTGTTACATAATTTGATTAAATATGTGTCACAAGTACTGCCAATTTTTCGGTTTTTGTCATTTTTTAATATAAATGCAAAATGCTTTGATACAAAATGTGAAACAAATATACGTGTAATTAATGGACGTTTTCCTGCCACACTCTAGAATGGAAAACATTGAATTGCCCATTTGAAAAGGAGATTTATGAGTGCGAAGAACTTGTTTATGTAAATGTTTCATACCCGTATAAACATTTTTCTTAGTATCTTTATATTATGTGAAGGTTCGTTAGATGTGGGAATCTCATTTACAGAAACTATTCTCTATACAAATTATACATTCTCTAAATTCTCTATCCATCCAAAGGGTAAATAGGGGAACAAATGTTTTGGGTTGTTTTTTTTTTTTGGTTTTTTTTTACTTTTTCTGATACTCTTATTTTAGACTTGCCTGGACTGTGTTCTTGCTAACTGAAACCATAACAGCGAATTTCCCAAAGAAACAGTGTGAACTTTCACATGCTCACAAAATAAATCTGTTGAAATCAGCACTGATTACATTAAAACAACAAATTCACATTATGCAGTCATATGTTAATCAGCACATAATATCAATAGCATTCATAGTAAAATAATAGTATTGACTTTAGACTTCTAGGGGTTCAGTTTACATGCTGATATTAAGCCCAAATCGTATTAGTCCAAACAACTTTTCTGGGTAAACAGATTTTTGGCTGAAATGCTCAAACATGTGGCAGTGTGCTTTTCCTCTCATGTGTGTTCACAGTTAGTGAGAAGCTTCTTTCTGACGCATTCTGTTTGACTTGAGCCCCAGCACTGAGACCGGGGATGCTCCAGATAGTCAGCTGTAGCCAAAAATGCACTTTGCTATTCTGTCAGAGCTGGAGGTCGGAGCTCAGAGCTGGGGGATTTCACCTTAAAGCCCAGGCGAGGAGGACCAGAGCAGGCAGAGGTTCAAAGAAAAGCTCTTCGGATTTCCGTGCCTTGGACAGCCACCAGCAAGCGCTGACCTATTTGCAGCTGTGTAAAGCACTGATCCGCATTCGAGATTTCTTCGGCGACGCTCCAGGAAAAGTCGAACCCTGTAGTGAAACAGGATGACAACAGACTTTCCCAGAGACCTCCCATGTGTGCTTTTAGATACTTGATGTAGGTACATTAGTATCTGGAAACGGTGACAGCTGACGTCCTCGGCGCTATTGTTGAGATGTTGCTGGGAGCTACGTATTCAGGTTTGTTTATTGTAAAATGGGAACAAAGTCTCAGATCAGAGAGAGTGAGAGGGGTGAGCAGGGGTTTGTCGTTGACAGTTCTGGGTTGCGTGTGTCAGTTTGAGTCTCCAGAGAGGGTCTCTGGGCAGATTGGTGATGTTTAATCTGATTGTGACAAGCCGAGAGAGAGAGAGAGAGAGAGAGAAAGAGAGAGAGAGAGAGAGAGAGAGAGAGAAAGAGAGAGAGACAGACAGACAGACAGACAGACAGACAGAAAGGGAGAAAAGTATATTAACATAGAAATAAACACGGGTAGCGCTAAAACTCTAGAATAGCCTCTGCCTTTTATACGCCTTCTGTGGGCTTATTATACAGTTTTTTATCTTAAGACTTTTTATTTATGAAGTAGTATGAATTGTTTGGTTACTACTATGAATCTAGTATGTAAACTGTGAAGTTAGGACAGGGAGAAACTGAAGAGTGGTCCAACACCGATGCTCACGTAATTGTTTAATGGGTTAAAGCAATTTTGGAAAGAGAAGTGTTATGTGAGCTCCTCTCACAAATACTCTTAAAAATAAAATGTGCCTGAGAGGGTGCCGAACCATCATTCAGGAGCCTTTCTTTTTAATACTGTACATCTGATGATCTGTTTTCATTAAAAGCAGTGTTGTGTTTATTATCAGTGTTATCAGAGAGATATTAAAAATAGCCCGTATCAGTAAAACTAACGGCAATGACACACATCTCTTTCTAAATTCTCAGAAAGTGTCCTGCAATATGGACCACTTCTGCCACACCTCCTCAAACCTCTCCAGTACTCCAATCCATCCATCCCCCAGTTTACCAAGCAGCACCCGGAGGCTTCTGCAGCCCCTCAGTTCAGAAAAAGAAACATCAAAGACTAAAGCTTAGAGGGGAACACAGCTGACACACAGCCACCGAGCTGCAAGCGGAGAGAGAGGGAGAAGGGGAAGGACTCAGAGAGAGAGAGAGAGAGAGGGAGAGAGAGAGAGAGAGAACGAAAGAAGGAGGAAAGGAAAGATAAAGAAAGAGAAAGAGAGGGAAAAAGAAAAGAGGGAAATGGCAGGAATAGAATGAAAAAGAAAGAGAGTGGGTGAGAGGGAGGAGGGAAAAAGATTGTGAAACAGAAGGAGAGAGAGAGGAGAGAGTGCAAATGTGACAGAAGAAGAGGGATGAAGATGAGTCTTAGAGAGAGAATAAAGAAAAAGGGATTGGGAAGATGAAAAATAAGGGTAGCTGACTACAGTTGACACACACACTCCGAACACCTCTTCAAAGGGCAGCTACAGTACATGGATGACACACAAGCAAAGGAATGCACGAGATGTTTCTCAGTTTCTCAGACTATGCTGTGATATGATCACCTCTGCTAGTACAAAAAACAGTACCTGATCCGCACAGAACCAAGCTTTTCCAGCTTAACCCCCTAAACAGCAGCCTTATCATTTAGTAATCCTAAGAGTTTTTCAGTTACTTCTTTGAAGCTGCTACATAAGGCGTGTACAGTAGTTAGGAGAGTGAGAAATTGATGTAATCTGCATATCATCACTGTCCCGAGAAAATCATGGGTTTCATTTTCTAGATTGCCCTCCAGTGTCTGAAACCTTTGTGGAGAATGGACCAATATACAGTAATTCTCCAAAATCACTTGGAATAGGATATTTTATTTTTATTAACTTCCATTAGAAGTAAAGATTCTTTTGTCTTATGCTGTAAAGTTAACCTTTTAGAGGTATTCGGGTTTTTCTTTGGACAGTAATGATATGGATCCTCTGAGTAAAAATCTTCAATGCCAAGGCAAAACGTGGCTACTCTCACTTTATTCAGTTTGTCACAACATACCTATTTGTGCAAGAAAGCCTGTAAACAGGAAAAAAAAAAACATTTCACACTTCAGTCTGTTTTTATTGCTGCTCTAAAACCTATTTTTAATGTTATTTGCACATTCACTGAGTAACTACTGTAGTGCATCCACAGTAATAGAAAACATGGTAGGTTACAGAATTTCACATGCTTAACTCCTTTACTGCACAATATGGACATGTATTGTGGGGATTTTAATGAGATAAAATAAAGAAAGGCATGGTCTTGAAGTGTATTGCCAACAATACATTAGGTATGAGTTAAGCAATATAAACACAAATCAGTCATAACGTTAAAACTATAACATTAAAAGTCAAAACATTAAACTGTTTGCAGTGCTGCAGGGGGCATTATCCCGCTGGTGATAAATCCCACCCCTTGACCTGTGCCATTGTAATGAGATAATCAGTGCTATTCACTTTCACCTGGCAGTGCCTTAAATGTTGTGGCTGATCAGTGTACACTAACCCATACAGAAACATGTCTGTAACCAACTAGCACAGACCAATGAACGCAGTATTTATACCCATACTGCTTTACAACATGCCTAGATCCAAACTGTCCCAAGTAACACATAGCTGTGACCACATACTATGCTAATTATTTCCAGTAAGTGGTATCCCATCAGGAGACAGGTGGTACTGCAGGGCACACACACACTCACACACACACACACACACACACACACACACACAGGCTGTTTCTATCACAGCCTGGTGGTGTAAATAATGATGTGTTTCCCTAGCCTCTGGAAGCAGAACGTTGCTGTAGCAATGGAGATGTCACCTAGATTAAGCAGGGTAATGATCTAAGCCATGTCTGAAATCACATCCTACTTACTTTCTGTATTTTTGTAATTTTTGTTGAAATAAGTGAGGTTTTACACTTGTTTATTCAGATCTGTTAGCATTAGCTGCAGCTTCACCTCTGTTAGGATTGGCAGTAGTTGTAGTTTTACCTGTGGCATTGGCGTTCATTTTGACATTAGCGTTAGTGGCCAAAACATTTCCTGTGTTTGATAAATATTAACATACATCCTTTCTTGCTTTAAATAGACACATACTTGCAGTTTTAGACTAATAAAACATTTTATGTACTTTTGTATATGCTTCAAAATTCACCTGTGCTACTAAGTTTATTAGTTGTGGTAACAGTGGCTATTATAGCTTTACTGCTTGAAAAATGTTAAATTAGCCACCTGCCAAAAGAGTTCTTATCTAAAGTGTAGAAAGAAGCAGACAGACCAGATGAAAGAAAAAGGATGGATCAGGGGAGAGAGGAAATGCTTTTGTCAGCTGTGGATGATAAAGAAAGAAAGAAAAAGAAAAAAATGGTTTTAGATGTTGGAGCAAAACATCTACTAATTAGAAACAACTAACAGTAACATCTTAAAAGCAGAAGAATATACAAACAAGAAGAATATACAATCAATGGCAAATAATATGGATGATTTTAACACGTCATTTTCATGCATTTAAAATTAATTTATGCAGTAGAAATGGCAATTAACACTTTTTTAACACTCGGGAGCATCTGGGGCAGAAACTGCTGCTGCGAGTTGCTGCTCTGAGTTTCACACTGAAGCTCCTGCTAGTCATAATGGCTTCATTAGCGTATTCATGAAAAAGTTGAAGAAATTCTTCATTATTGCTTTTTAATGACAAACTGCATAATCATGAAGTAGTCAGTTGTTCAAATTGTGTGTAATTTTCCTGGATTATCAGAAAACACCATAACATCAAGTTCTAATTTGATTGTGCCAGTTAATAATAAACAGTAATGAACAACTGAATGTTTTCAGTATTTAAATTGAAATTAAGTGTGTGTGTGTGTGTGTGTGTGTGTGTGTGTGTGTCTGTGTGTGTGTGTGTGTGTGTGTGTGTGTATATGTGTGTGCAAAAGCCAACTTTATAGATCAGCAGCTAGTCCACATTTTTCTCTAATATACCTGTACCAGGTAATGAGTTTTCTCCGATGCTTGGTTCAGCTGTTTCAGGTGCTAGACTAAAGCAACAGCTCTCACCCAGGACTGGTTTGAATAGGCTGTTTAAGACTGACATTTGTAAATGAGCTGTGTTTTGAATCTGTGTATTGTGGGTGTACAGTCTGGGCTGAAACATCTTTAAACTGTTGTACACTGAATAGGTGGATACATGTTTTACTTTTCATGACATCACAAACCTGTTTTTACAGGTTCCAGCTTAGTTTTAGGGTATGAAGTGTGAGAAAATTTGCATTTTCCAGCAATTTCTAATATACCTGTTCTAGGTAATGATACTTGGTTCAGGTGTTTTAGGTGCTAGACTAAAGCAACAGCTGTCACCCAGGACTGGTTTGAACATCACCTGAGCTAGTTTGTCAGTGAGCTCTGCTATATCAGTGTAAAACCTGAAAATATATGATGTATGATGCAGCTCATCAGCTGTGAAGACACCAATGAACCTACAAAGCTCGTCTCAGGTCCTTACTTCTTGCTAAATATCTGATATATTTGTCTAAGGGCTAAAATCTTTAAACTATTACGACTGCCAGTATAACAGACATCTTGTTGAATAAATGAGTACTGTAAAATAAAACAAGAAGACAAGAAATAAGACAAGGCGAAAGGTCATATATTCAGGTTTTACTGCTAAAATGGAAAAGCATGGGAATGTCTAGCAGATATTATTAAAGCCATGAAAGAGTATTTTTGAAGATGGAAAGCATGGGCGAACTACTTTAATTTGATGTCTTGTGGTGGACCGTTAACCCATACTGTCGATGTTTCAGTTTATTTATGGGACTAAAAGTAATGATGACATGCTTCCGGGTCAGAAAGTGTTGTCTGAATTCCATTCATAGTCTCACGGATACCCTGTCTGGTGTTCTATCTTAGTGAATGACTGAACAAGTAGACCATTTCAGACACAGCATATGTTTCTGTCTGTCCTCTCAGACAAAGTGCAGGGTTCCACATTCTTCTAAAAGTGTGTGTGTGTGTGCGTGCGACTCTGTGTGTGTGTGTGTGTGTGTGTCTGAAGTATGCCTCACACGGTGGCTTTACAGTTGCTTTTCCAGTTTTTCTTCTTTTCTTTATAATCTTTCTATTCTCAGCTAGTAGTTCGGAGTTTAGTGACAGCGGTGTAAATCCCACTGTGCCGAAAGAGCAATGTGACCTATTTCCTAAAATACATAAGAAATGCTATGCTGGTATTTCCCTTCCTCTTGCACCTTTGTTGCACTTTTGCATCATAGCTTATTTATTTAAAGGGCCCATATCCTATATTTTCCAACCTCTCTTTAAATGGGTGTGTTGTGGGTGTACAGTCTGAGCTGAAACATCCCTAAAGTGTTGTACACTGAATAGGTGGTAAATGGTTTACTTTTCATGACATCACAAAAACAAAGAATTGAAAATGGGCTGTTTTTACAGGTTCCAGCTTCGTTTTCAGATATGAGGCATGAGAAAATTAGCATTTTCCAGCATATGGACCTTTTAATGCATCATCCTTGCCACTGGCACAGGGAGGGGCCTACACAGCATGCACTGTGTGTGTGTGTGTGTGTGTGCATGTGTGTGTGTGTGTGTGTGTGTGTGTGTGTGTGTGTGTGTATGTGTGTGTGT
>JBBIGA010000011.1:9376311-9402256 GCA_037576975.1 Alestes dentex
ATTAGAAAAATGTTGGGCATTTTGAAGTTTGAAGTGCAGTTTGAAGTGTCTGGGTGCTTGCACCGCGGAGCTTTGCTTCTCGGAAGGTCCGTAGGGGAAAAAAGTAATGGGACAGCGGGGCGAGGTGAATGGTTTTTGGCTAATAACTCCGCATCGCCAGGGGCTATTATGGCAAATGAGGGGTCATTGGAAAGGTCTGGCCCTATCTGACTGCGGAGTTTGACGGGGATTTGTGCTTGCCCCGCGGAGCTATGCTGCTCCGATTGTCCGCCCGCACGGGACCGTAGCGCCAAATCTCAGTGAATCCCTGTTATCTTTTTTAAACTACTAAAACACTTTCCGTCCAGTCACAGAACATCAATGTTGGTGTATCATCTGTATTTTACATTCTAGCACTGCAGGAGTTCAGGGTAAACTGTACAGTACGAATACAGGTTTACCTTTACATACTTTACTGAGTTTTAAAAAAATTAAAGTGTCTTGGGAGCATATTTGGGGGCATATTTAGTGTTTAGACTATAAAAAGAGGCATTTTTAGGCAGTTTTTTACCACATCAAATTCGCCGTTTTTCTCTTGGAACATAACCCCCAGCAATTTTCGGGGGTTTACTGTAAACCCATTCCCATTTTTATGAAAAAGCACATATTAAATGTACCTTCTGTCCATGACTGAAACATTGACGGCCAAACCATCTAAGCGTGGATGCAGTCTAAACCGGAGAAGGAGCACCATAAATCTGTGCTGAAATGTTCAAACAGAAATGTAGTCTCTAAACAGAAGCTCAATCAATCTGTTTTATATTGGCAAAGTGCACTGACGATGACTTTATTTCCTCTCTCACAGATGGAGTCAAGCAGCACTGCAAAGTCCAAGAATGATAAGGCCTGGAGGGCAGTCTCTGAAGAGATCAAGAAAATCTTCAGAACTGCCGTTTTACAGCTACAGGAGAAGGGAACCATGAAGACTGCACAGGCAAAGAAATTTCTCTGCTCAGGTACATGTCGGTTCACTTCAAGCCTGCAGCCGTCCAGGTTTTCTTGCTCCTATAATTTGAACTAGCAAAGTTCAGATCTGCTCTGTATCATAGCCCTCCATGATCAGATTACTCCTGACTTAGTGTTACATTAGTTATTGTCATTGCAGATGTCCATGTTATACAAAAGCATAGTGCCCAAAATGACATTAAAAGGAATTTGATGCGTGTTTTTAAGATTTGAAAGATAAAAACTTTCTCATGTCAGAGTGATTTCTCTGTGCTCTTATGGCTCTTAGTTTTTGTCACTAACTATAATTTTAAACAAGCAAACACATAACAATATGCGTTACATGTCAGTTGCATTTTATTGTTACTCCGATTACACTAGTCAATAACAATCTTAATTCCTTTCTGAATATGCTTATGTGCTCGCTCTGAAAATCTCACAGGGCATCCAAAAATAAACAGTCTTCTTATTCTACTTTTGATCTGTGATTTTAGACAGAAGCAATGTTTAAACATATTATGAATGAATGATAATTGCAAATGTCCATTTTCCCCATTCTCAAATGAAGTGAATAGAAATCTTCTGTATTAGGCAGCATAAGAGTGGATCTAATCAGACTAACTTAATTCATTCAGGTTAATCCAATGATCCAGTTAAGTCTCACCACCACACCCTTTTATGTGGGCCATAGCTTGGTACAAAGAAAAAGAACAGACTCACTGGTGGATAAAAAAAATAATTTGTCTCTTCTAAGAACTTTTTACTAAAGGGCTTAATCTTTGTTAAGTTAGAGTGGCCCAGTGTCCTGAGATGAATCAAAATCTTGCTGAATGACATTTGGGTCTTAGAAATTCAGATTCTTCTTTGTCTTTCACATTCAAATTAAACTGTGTCTTTTGGGTTCTAGAATGTTGTAGTAAAACAGACTAGTGGGTCACTAATTGACACTGTTGGGACATCTCTTGAGCTGCTCCAGTATATTCTCTTTGTTGTGTGAAGCGGGAGGTGACCTCTTTTTAACACTTTCAACACACAGTTTTAGGGCCTCAAGGGAGGCAAGAAATCTGTTTGCCCAAATAATGCCAACTTCATAATAACCCACTACAATGCTTTGAAAAAAGACTGCTAAAATTCAAAATTCACATTTCTACCATTAATCACAATGCACCTCTCGACTATGAGTTAAAGCCAGAACTCATAGAATTCAACAGACACCAATATTCCATTCTTGTTTTAGAAAGGACCAGTATAAAGGAAGGAGCACATGAACAATGTGAATGTGGAAGGACATTCTAGATTAGAGTAAATGCACGAGATCATTTGAGAACAATACAAATGGAATAGAATACTGTAGAACATGTACATCAGAGAAGAAAATTAGAGAACAGCTTGAATAGGAGACAGCATTATAGAACAGTCTGAATGGAGCAAAACATTGTAGAAATGAGAAAAGGGGGAGAGCATTGTAGAACAATGCAAATGAGAACACTTGAGAGGAAGGTGAATGTGGGAGAGCAATCTAGTACAGTGTTAACAGATCGCAACATTCTAGAACAGTGTGAATGGAGGAGAATACTGCAGAACATTTTAAAGGGGGTGGAACAATATGAAAAAGGGGCCAACACTCTAGAACAGCAAGAATGGAGGAGGATCTTCCCCCAACAAACACAAATAATTAGGGTACACTCACCAGGCTAGGTTTGTTCTTGTTTGTTAGGATGCCCTTGGCTTTAGTTGCTCCTTATCGTCGTCAGAATGAATAATATAAGCAGGAACAACTTTGCCCAAAGCAATGGTGCTTGTGGTAACTGGCTAGAATCAAATTCATGACCATTATGGATCTTAAACTACAGTATTTCAGAATAATGTTCTGCTCACCATCATGCACTAAGAATATTAAGCAAATTCTGCTTCAGGATTTTTTAAATGACCACAAACACTTTAGTGTTAAAAAAATCCATGTGGGGCTTAATTGAGGTTGTGGCTTTCAAAAAGCAGCTTTTCTAGCCACTTTCCTCTCCTCCACTCATCCCTTCATCTTCTCGTTAACAAGGCAAGCTGTGCGCTTGCGATACTAAGCTGACGGGGTTGGCAGGCTATCAGTGGAACTCTCTCTTTGGAGGTCTTTGATAAGACGCAGCAATGCTGGATTAAGAGATCATATCGAATATGTTTTGCCTTAAAGGCGGCTTTAAAAGATGTATCTAATCACATGCTAAAGACTGCCAAAATTGCAGCAAGCTTTGTCTCATGACAGCAATTTAAGTTTTATAAAGCTCCACTGAAGTGCTTTAAAACAACAAATATAAAAAAAAAAAAAAAACATGAATGAAACAGATTTTTGGCAAGTAATAAATCTTCTCTTTCACTCACAGCACTGGAGGACGAACTGGACTTTGCTTTAGGAAAACAGACCCCAGCCTTCTTAAAGAAGTGTGTGTGTTACATTCGCAAAATCTCCAACTTTGACCGCTTTGCCAAGTTGCCAGAGATGGCGCGCTATATGGACATTGTCACGAGTGGGGACCGCGTCATGAGGAACCAGGAGGCCTACGAACGGCTTCTCAAGGTCCGAGATGAGTTCATCCCCACTGTAGTCGCAGCGTCCAACCTCCGTGTCTATTCTTCAGTCACCCACTGTGACATGAAGCTGGGCTATTCCCAAGAGGTTGAAAGCCACTATGTGGAAGGCCTGTGTAAGCAGTTCTATGAAGACATGGTGGATATCATTCAGGCTACAGTACAACAAAACTTTGATACAGAAACAGATCCGCTATATGATGAGATCATACAGCATCTTTCGCTCTGCAAAACCAATTCCTCGTTTTACGTCTATAAGAGTGAGGCTCTAGATATGGTGCTGGAGTACCTGTATCCCTCCAAAGGAGGGAGGATAATGCCCCTGGTGGTGTATGGAGGTCCCTGCACAGGGAAGACATTGTTGCTTGCTGAGGTGGCTAAACAGGTGAGAGCCATATGCATTTATAAATATGAATATATGTATGCATGTGTGTTTGAAAAAAAAAAAAAAAACATGCGGCAACATGCTGCCCTATTTATGTGAACCATCTGGACTGCAGGGGGGTCATATTGTAGCGTTTCTACAACATTGCCTGAAGTAGTACAGTGCTCCTATGATCTTAATAGTTGCTGCCACACAATACGGTTGGGATTAAGATGAATATCCTTCTATAATGTTACAGCAGCCATCAACCACAAATGATTCTTGTGTCTTCACGTATTTGTTTTAAACAGACATAGTTACTCATTTATTCACTTGCATATCTTAGATTTTAAAGATAGTAAAGTCACAGAACAGAAATATTTCTCCATACAACACATTCTAATTCAGTGTCCTTTGAGGAGATTATAGGTGTATCATGTTGCGTTGTCAATTTTTTAGGCATGCCTACCTTGTACATACACTCACTGGCCATTTTAACAGATGCACCAGAAGGCACTTTCGAATGATTACAGTTACCGACTGCAACCCAACTATTACTGCAGAATTTATCAGCATAGTGACAGTGTGTTACGCTGTGATTTCTTGCTGTGATGTTTAAACACATGAATGTTCATGCTGGGCTGAGCCCAACCATATCCACCAATATACCTGTGGTCAGAAAATGGTCCCCGACAAAGATAGCAGTTTTCACCTTTTTGTTTAAGCTTTGCTTTCCTGTACAGTTTAGTTACAACCTATACTCTCTAAGATATGATTGGTGGCAACTACACCAATGTACATGAGCTATAGTCTCTGACTGTACACCAATTAGGCATATCAGCAACGTAGGTGTGCCCAATAAGGCAGCCAGTAAGGGCACACAGTGTTTAAAACTCCCTGCAGTGTTTGTATTTGTGTAGACAACACAACTGTATACAATATATTTTAGAGTGTTTCAGTGTTGCAGGTCAAAGATTGATGTAGGTCAGGTTTTAGCAGGCCAATTATTAAGGAAGAAGGGTACTGCTGACTTTTTCCATCACCTCTACTAGCTCATGGATGATGAGTCTCAGGACCTTGACTAGCTCTCTTGTGAGCTTTATCCCCCTTTCATTCTATCTTTCTCTCGCATAGGTCTACTAACAGACAACCTAAGTCAAACAAAATATACCTCTTACCTTTCACCTGTTCTTAGGCATACGGGTAACTACATTTGCAAGTAAATCTCCTGTCAGTCATTTAAAAAACAGACAGGTTGTTTGTGCTCATAATGAAAGCTTACGCAAACAGGTCACGCACACATTTACTTTAATACACCCTGAAGAGCCGTATACTGTAGTGAGCAAATATTAAAATGCCTGTGACATCAATGTCACTTACATCAGAAACACAAAATCATGATCAAACAAATCTTTTCAACTTCGAGTTTAAGCAAATAAATGCAGTCTACGCAAACAGGAACGATCAGGAACGTTTTAATTGATAGCTTTGAGATTTCATTTTGCTTTTAAGTTTATGCCTAGTCATCATACAGATACATCAGAATTTACTTTAATGGCAAGAACATGTTTAAAAAACACACTCTACATATTCATATGTCTACATATACTTAATGAAATATATTCCTGTAATATGTGTACATGTGCACATGTGCAGAGAAGGAGCTCCTCAGGCAGATTTAGACATGTAGAGCAGATCTAGTTGAGGAAAACCATTGTCAAAATAAATAGGGTAAGACATCTGATGCTGCAATTACTGCTGTTGAGAATATTAGCCTTATCCTTGCCTTGTGTTCTTTCCTCCACACACAGGTCTTGTCAAGGACAGCTTAACTGGGTTTAATACACAAAGGGTATTTCGTTAAGTTGTGTTTGCCAGAGTCAAGCTTTTACGCACGTAGCTCTGGGTCCCAAGCATTTCACACCCGACTGAACTTTGTCATTACAGCAACAGGACACAAGGTCCGGTTTAACATTAGACAAGGATATATAGTTTCTTTGCTTGTCAGATTAGATCTACTTTTGTTGAAAGGTGTGCAGTTATTTAAATATGGCTTCAAATTCTTTCTTTTAAGCCAGCTTGATGAATAGAAGATAACCATGAAAAGTATACCTGTTTTAAAGTAACTGAATAAAAAATAATTTTTATTTTGTATTTCCAGGCCTACTCATGCCTTCAGAAAGAAATGGGTCCAGAAACAGATCCTGTGGTTATTGTTCGCTTCATTGGCTCCTCTGACCTCTCTACAGACCTTCGTAACTTGCTCCAAAGTATCTGTGAGCAGATTGCCATCAACTACCGCTGCTTGATCCACTTTCTACCAAACAAGATCCAGGAGATGAGGGAATTGCTGGTTAACCTTCTCGGGGAGTCATCCTTCCACCGTCCCCTAGTCATCATCCTGGATGCCTTGGAACAGCTGTCAGATGCAGATGATGCTCGTAAACTGTGGTGGCTGCCCAATCATCTTCCTCGGACAGTCAGAATTGTGGTGTCAACCCTGCCCAATAAGCATGGGATACTACAAAAATTGCGTTGTCTGATTCATGATGAGGACTGCTATGTAGAACTGATGCAAAGGGACCGCAAGGCATGTAGCCAGACACTCAAACAACAGCTTCTGAGTGTCAGACGAAAGGTAACCTCAGGTCAACAGATATATGTAAATGAAGCGCTGGCTAAATGTACACTGCCTATGTTTGTTAACCTTATCTATCGTGAGGTGGTACACTGGCGGTCACACAAAGATGTAGATGACAAGTCCCTGTGTTCAACAGTGCATGAAAGTATAGAACAGCTCTTCTTTTCTATTGAGAACAAGCTGGGGTCTCGCTTTGTTTTCCGTGCGCTGGGCTACATTACGATGGCACGGGCAGGGTTAACAGAGGTGGAATTGGAGGACATATTGTCCTTAGACAACAGTGTACTTGGTGACATCATGGTCAGCTCAAATCTGAAGAGTCCACTCCGAATCTCCTATGATCTCATTGCTCGACTAAAAGAGGAGCTGGAGGGTTACTTGGTGGAACGGCAAGTTCGTAATGTAACCCTGATGGTGTGGGCAAACCGGCATCTACATCTTATTGCACAAAAGCTCTACCTTAGTAATGAAGAGGATGTGCATCAGATGCACAGCCTTTTGGCTGAGTACTTCCTTGGAGCTTGGGCAGGTGGTAGAAAGAAGATCTTCCACTGCGACAACAATCACTTTGCCTCATTAAACATCTCTCAGCATCGGAACCCACATCACCAACAGAGCCTTCATGGCCATGACAAAGCCTCTGCTGACAAGCACTCTTACGATCGACAAACCCCTGAACAACCCTGGGTGTTCCAGTGCAACTTGCTTGAGCCAGATATCTTCTTCGTAAATCACAGAAAAATGACGGAATTACTGTTTCATTTGACAAGGAGTGGGCGGACAGATGACCTCATGTACGGTGTAATAATGAACTTCAGTTGGCTCTATACCATGATAAAAATTGGGCAGTTTGACAAGGCCTTGACGGACATTGACATGGCTTATAGCTATACACAAGAAAAGGAGCTCAAGTTTCTTGCCAGCACACTACGTAGTATAAAGATCAAGGTGACCAAGAATCCTGCATCACTGTCTGCTGAGCTTCAGCAAAGGCTTCTTCCTGTGGTTACATCCCTTCCCAAACTCAGACACCTCTTACTAGAATGTGACAAGGATGGACCAAAATACTGCTCCATAGTGCCACTCCATTCTGCCATGGATGTCACGTACAGTCCTGAGAGACTCCCACTGTGCACTAGCTACATGCAGATTGTGGAGATTGTACCCACATTGGCCCCCAACATTGTAATTGTAGCTCTTGAGGATGGCTCTGTCAGTACATGGGACGTTGAGAGCAGGCAGTTGCTGAGACAAATAGACACAGCAAGGTCAGTTGTGCTTGGTGTTAGACTCACGACAGATGAGAAATACCTTGTGGTTGCCACAACAAAAAACACACTACTCATTTATGACAACCATAAATCTTGTTTGTTGTCAGAGGTGGAGGTGAAAGGCTCAAAGCAGTGTGGCATCACAGGAGGGGTAGCATTTATCAATGGATTTACTTTGTCCAGCCACCATGCCTTAGCTTGGTTGGAAGCCAGCAAGGATGTGAGTGTGATTGACTTGCTGTATGGCTGGCCACTGTACCAGTTCCATTGCTGGTATGAGGTAACCTGTGTTGAATGTTCACCAGATGGAATGTACGCTTTCTGTGGGCAATACCTAAACACCACTACCATTTTCCATCTTGGAAGTGGAGATAAGCTTGCCACAATGACCTCTGAGTTTTCTGGTGGATTTGTGAAGTCCATTCTGGTTCTAGACACAATCCAGCAAATGGTGATGATTGACAATGAAGGTAGTCTTTCTGTTTGGAATACCAAAGATATCACAAATCCAAGACTTATGGAGGACTATGATTGCCGAGGAGATGAGAGTGAGGTGGTTGGGATAGAACTATCTGAGGATCAGAGATCCATACTCATTTGCAAAGCTAGAAGCATTGAGGTGCTTGATACCAAGCTTTGGAAGATGGTAGAGAAGTTTAAGGCCAAACGTAGTGAAAGATTTGTGGCTGCTGTGCTCTCAAAAAATGGCCAAAGTATTGTGGCATCCATGGAAAACACTTCATCTATATTTGTGTGGAGAAGAGACAGTGGACAGTGTATGGCTAGCCTAATAGAGATATCAGGAGCCATTGTTAAGTTGATCAAGTCAACACATCATAACTTGCTCTTGTCTGTAGCTAGCAGTGGGGTTCTCTCTGTGTGGGACATTGACATCATAACAGCAATGTCAAACATTGACAAAACAGGAAAACGTATCCAAAGTGTTCAGCTATCTGGCAGAGAGGACTTCGTGTACACAATGGACGGATCTGAGTCTGTTCATAAGTGGAACTTCAGCACAGGTTTCATTGAGATGGTGTTTAAACATGAGGGACTTGTAGAGAACTGTGTTCTTACCACATCTGGTGACCTCATAGTTACATCTGATGACAAATGTAGCCAATATATTTGGCAGACATCCACAGGTGAGAATATCTTTCGGATCAATGGCCAAAAGATATCCCAACTTCTCATCACCCATAATGACCAATTTGTGGTCTCTCTCTGCGAGCAAAATGCTTCTCGTGTCTGGAGACTTGCTACTGGACACAAAGTGTGCAATATCTTGGTGACACTTCAGCATGCTCTCATCACCACAGCAAACACTTTCCTAGTTGGCACAAGTAAAAACAAGCTGTTGGCTGTTAGCTTGTGGTCAGGCAGTGTATCCAAGAAGTTTATCTGTGATGATGGCATCACAATCATAAATTTCAAGCTGATTCCAGACAGTCCAGACTACGTAGTCTTCATCACATCAACAGAAACCGTGTTCATATGGAGCGTAGCTGACGAGTCCGTCTGTAGAAGGGTGCAGTTACCAAGCAACTTCTTGAAAAACTTGGAAGACTTCCAGATTTCACCAAACGGGAAGCTGGGAATTGTGTCCAAAGGAGATGAGAACATTAATGTTCTAGATTTGCACAGTGGCAAACTCCGCCTAGTCCATGCTGCTGGCATAATATGGAGGCAAAAGTTGTCACGGGATGGGCGTTACTTGGTGTACATCTGTTTCCGAAATTGTGATGAGGATGATGACGCCGGCGTGGTGTCTAGTTTGATTGTCATGCGACTTGCTGATGGGAAGAGTATCGGTACCTGTTCTCTGTACAAGACACCAACCTACTTGTGCCTGTCACAAAGAGCACTCAACATTATTGTTGGCTTTGAGGATGGTAGCATTGGCACATATACAGTTGTAGACCGTGTGGATGCAGCCCTCAAAATCAAGATTGCCACCTCCAACAGTCGCCAAATCGTTAACAATGCCTCACAGAAAGTGCGACCCAAGTGTAGCACCAATGCCTTCAAGACCATTGCTGATTGCGTATGGAGGGAGTCCACTGAAGTCTTCTCTAGAGATAGCCCCATCAATGTCTCAGACAGTGGGGAGCCAGAGACCACAACACCCACAAAAAAGAATGAAGTACTACAGTGAGAATGCCCTCTTCAGGATGGTATGGGGTTTATGTGAATGGGGCCAGATTTGGATGCAGTTGATTCTTGTTTACAGCAACCTTGTGACTTGTTCAGTTGCACAAATCAGTCCTCTGGGTTCCACACAGTTATTACTGGCCAATTGTTATAAAGCTGCACTCAGTTAAGCCACTTTCATTCTGTTGTCCCTTGTCGATTGACATGACACAGTACATTACATGTGTATTTTTTTCTTATCAACATAAAAATATCAACGTTAAATAGATCTTTTACATTGCTCTAACCATTCTGGTGTCTGTGCATATTTATTTATTTATTTATTTACTTATTTCAGATGCATTGTTTCACTCAGATCAAGCCATGATATTACTTTATAGAGAAATGTTATATATTTGTAACCATAAAACATTTGCTGCCATCTTTGCTTTTATAAATGTATCATCTCTTTTTCTTACTGTCTTCTGGAACTACATGAAAAAATGAATCATGTGTACATGTGTACATATCTATTTTGGCTGCTGCAATTTGTGCAACTCCTTAACAATGTTATGTTGTGCTTAATGCAATCAAAGAGAGTGCCTGGATTTTAAGACGTTTTTCTTATAAATACTAATGATTAAAAAGATGCAGGGAATTTGTAAACCAGAACTATCTTGATACTGATATTTATCAATACAATAAAGCATACGTCGACAAACAGCAAACAACAGATTTGATTCATTCAAAATTTCCAGTCATCACAGCAGAATTATTTCATCAAACAGTAGTATAAAGGCTGTTTATAGTGTTATGATATTGCATTTATTGTATTAAATTGAAAATAAGGATGGAATGGAAATTCTTTCGAGCTGAAAATGTTGCATATTGGTAGTCAGATTAAACCATTACTGAGTATTTAACATTTGAGCATTGTGTGTAGCATCTCGCCAGAAGTATCTACGCCTTAAAAAGTGGTGTCATAAGTTATGCCAAGTTATGTTTGTTGCTGTTTCCATGTCCCTAGTGAGGTAAAGTGTGAATGTGTGATAGTTGAAAAAGAATACTTTGTATTTTCATGTAATAGATGACTTTCATAGAAACGTAGATGTATGTGTTATTAAAAACAAGGTTGCCACAAGCCAGTTTTAGGGATTGCACTTTATTTTTGACTAGTTGTTTACTGCAGTTGACTTCTATTGAGTGTAGACAGTGACGCAAATACTCATCTACCAACTGATGGTTTAGTATGGCCTGTGAAGATTTGCATTTTGCCTTCAGTTATGGGTATTTTCTGGCATGCTCAACAAAATGATTAGTCATGCCCCATTCAATCTCTCCATAACTCTAAGGGCTATTCTGACAAATTGTATGTTTACCTCTGGAATTGTTGAGAAAAGGCCCATTTTTAATGAATAACCTGTAGCATTATTCAGGTTTGCCACACTTCACCCCTCAAAGTGCAAATTTTCAAAACTCAGAAATATTATATTGTACTTTGCCAAAGTTTTTTTTTTTCCTTTTTAGTGTTAGTTTTTCCTTTACAAAATACTTGTGTTATCATTTGTGACTTAACTGAACATCTTTTATGGCTTTTTTTTTATGTCCCAGTGTGACTTATGTTAAATATGATAGAAGATATACGTTATCTTTGCTAAGAAGTTTGAGAAGAAGTCCATATTGTATTTGAATGCTAGTTTTAGAGTATATCTGAATGTGTCACTATGAGAACAGAACATGGCATATTGTGCGTTATGTGACTTGAATGACTTTTAATTCTATACATGTTTGCAAAACATAGTTGGCATACTGGTAATGAATGTGTTTATTGTATTCTTTGTATAGTCAGGACTGAAATCCCTGTTTAGAGATTTATATATTTTCATAAATGTTGTACTTACATTTTGTTACAAAGTTGTTTAAAAAAGAAAAAGAAAAAAAAACTGATGTCTGAAGCAATATGAACTAGTGTGTATGCATTGTTTGTATGAAACATTTTAACGTAATAAAATGTTTTTGTTTTTGCCTCTTAAATCAGGCCTCTTAAATTAGTTCTTGTCATTACATAGGTAGCTCATATTACACCACAACACATTTTGATACATTTAACATTGACATCACTTAGGTATGACATTAATATATTTCCTACAATCTATTCCTTTATTTCTGAATGAGCGTTTGTCATAATAATGTTTCGTATTTCATGTTTTATGATTTGGATTCCCAGCAAAGCACAAACAGAAATTATGATAAAACACGATTTGATAGCAATATAATTTCTTTATTCACCACTGCAGTGAGCAGTCGACAAGCGTGTTAATATTTTCCAAACACTGGGCAGGTGCCGTATTATGTCAATATCATATTTTGCATGGAGCACCTGGATTCCCCAAGTTAGATAAACACATTCACTCACTCATGCACACACACACAAACACACACGTACGCAAACACACACACACTTACTAAACTACACAAGGCTCAGGCCTGGCGTAACACGCTTTGCTGACAGTTTGTAGTCTCCATAGCAACTGAGGATCTGTGGGCGGCCCAACCAGACCCACCTACAACAATGAATACAGCCAATGGCATCTCAGCTCTAAGAAAAACCCTTGGCAGGAATCTAACCACAATAAACGAAGTACGTTCCTTCTTTTCCGCAAAGTTATCATATCTCACACGTAACACTTACTAACATGGAGATAATGAATATTTGAATAACTGGTATTCCATGGTCTTTTACGGTCCATAATCTCTCAGAGCTGACTGGCAACAAATGAGTCACCAACTTGTGAACACTAGGTATAATTTACCTACACTTGTTTTTTATCTTTGGTGGAAATTATTATTCTGATTTCTAATGAAAAAATCCATATGTATCTATGTACCTTTACCACAGATGCATTTACCAAAAATACAGTCAGTTATGTGTCAGATGAAAAGTCTTCTCAGGCCACAGATTGCAGGAATTCCTGGACAGTACAAGACAAAAGAGGTTTTTGTCTTAAAGACTGGGAAAGCTGTAAAGATGAGTCCACTGCCACAACATCAAAATAACTAAGACAGACAGTTATTCATTAGGGGAATGACAAACATATTCTCAGGTACGCAAAACATGCACTGACTAAAATGTCTCAGATGGAAATGTCACATTCAGTTTTTGGTCATGAGCGCTCTAATGAATGTTTGCCTGTACATTTCAATTTTTAAATCAAATTAGATCCATTTAAATAAAAAATAGAAAGCATGCAAAGTTTCCATTGCATTTTATAGCACCCCTATGGACTAACTGACTCCAAACGTGGTGGCCTACTTTAAACTCATACGATGTTTATGCATGTTAAATTTCAATAGAATGGGTGAAACAATAGCTTTCTGTAAAACAATTTTTGTAAAAACTGTCTGGGGGCTAAACGTACTGTAAAATGAATTGTTTGGTTTCACAATCTTAATTGGTTTGAATCGTAAAAAATTGCATTCCCCTCCCACCTCCTTCTTTCTTTAAGAGACACATATAAATATTGTTATCACACATAGTGACACAGCTATTATGCTTGTTATGGACACATACACACAGTAAATAGCACTTAATGCACTGATTTATTGAAGTTGCCTTATCCAAAACATAATCATTAAACACAAAACTGAAAAAGTTATAAAAGTTTTCTGAATGGATTTCTTGCTAGTTATTAAGTTTTTCATTTTTGCAGCCTGAATACACAATTCACTACCCAGTATTTGCCACACATTACTACCCAACACTGCCTGCATTACTAGGAGAGAAATCAGAGGTATTATAACGGATTTGGAATTTCATGTCTGATAATCTATTATAGGCTGTTACAATATGTCTGGCATGTTAGTTCACAGAAAGTAAAGAGGCCCCATACAGTCACGCGTGAACACACCTCAGCACACAGTGTGAACTTCTTTCTCTGCATTTAATCCATTCACCAAGTGAAGGGGGGCTGCCACCAACGAGGGGAGCAGTGTGTGGGGACGTTTAACTCGCTCAAGGGCACCGCAGTGGTGCCTCTAGCAGTCCTGGGATTTGAACTTACGGCCTTCTGATTACAGGGGCAACTCCCTAACCACCAGGCCACCAGCTGTGTACAGTAGCCACGAATCTTCAGCATGTTCTCAAACTACTAACAGCAAAGACCTGGGACTATCACGGACAACAGTAGCATCAGATTGTGTGCAAGGCTGGTGTAGGTGTGGTGCATTTACCTGTGGTGTTTACCTAACTAGCCCATTTAAGACTGAGTATGAGGAAGAGCAGCTATTTTTGGGTCTGAGCGTGGCACCATCCTTTCACCAATATTTGCTCTGCCAGTGTATCCTGTTTACTGGGGCATATTTGTGGTGTCCAGTTCAGCTGTTACTTGACCTGCTTTTCTATCAGCATGATTTATCATTCGAGCATCTTTGGTTAATCATAGATATAAAAAAAAAACACAGATCAGGCTACAGAACCTTAGTTTCTTAACTAAAATGTTCATTAGAATGTTCCCCAAATGCAGCATTATGGTTTGTCTCTCTACACACACACACACACACACACACACACACACACACACACACACACATACTTACCAACTGGTAGTGACAGGTCTAAGGTGTCTTGTTGCTTTGGCCTTGTGCCAAGTCTTTGGTCATCGCCCCAGAGTATCACATGGATAGTATTTCTATGGAAAAAAATAGAAGAAAAAAAGAAAGTCAAGTAAAAAGGTGCCTGAAAGGCTAGTCACGCTGCTCACTGTCTTGCAGTACCTCAACTTACCACTGTTTCCCTACAGCACCAGCAGAAAAAAAGAACTTCTCTTTATAAATATTTTAGATCTCTGTGTTCAGAATAAAGACAACAATAAAATGTTTTGGGGGTACAACTTTTCACAAAACTAGACCTGTGCCTGTAGACAACAGAAATATGGTCACAGTGATCAAATGCATATCTTCTATTTTTTACAGGTTGTTGGTATATTACTCATAATCAGAGGCATGAGTGAATGGCTAAAATCATTCACTTATACTCACACAGTATAATAGTGAACCCTAGACTGATGTAACTTAGCCTGTAGACCTTTACAAAAATGATACTTACATCGTTTGAAATGGATAACTTTAGCCTAAGGGTGATGTATTTGAGAGAAACGTATCATTTCAATGCACACACACACACACACACACACACACACACACACACACACACACACAATAACCAACATATTTGAACGGTTCAAGATCCACTGACCAAAAAAAAGGTGTGAATAAACAACAGCACTGAAACACACAGGAGTCAACCATCATATCTGCAGTCTGTAGTGAATTTGAAGTGAAAGTGATCATTCTGTCATACGTGAACACGCCACAGCACACAGTGTGAACAGCACAGAATTCTTCGTCTGCATTCAACCCATTTACTAAGTGAAGCAGCGGGCAGCCCGGGGAGCAGTGTGTGGGGATGGTACCTTGCTCAGGTGTCTTTAGATTTCAAGGCAGATTTCAAGTCAAGTCAAGTAGGTTTTATTGTCATTTCAACCATTTGCACACAGTACACAGTGAAACAAAACAATGTTGTGTTCAACCAAGATCATGGTGCAACACAAGAACAGAACAGAACAAAACACCACAAGACCACAAGTGCAGACAGGACAAAAGGAGGCAAGAAAAACACACGAACACCAATACAATTGGACAAGACAAGACAACATTTAGTGCAGTACACAGTAGCTACAGCCCGGATGAATTCAGTATACAGTGCTGTATTCTAGCAGCAGAGAGTTGTGTGCGAAATGCAAAGGAGAAGTTACATGTGCAATAAAAAAGCAGAACAGCATTTAACAGCAATAAATAGGAAAATATAGCAGGACAGAGAATGTGCATTGTAATAAATAGGAGGGTACAGTTTAATGTTTCAGTTCTGGTTCAGAAGTCTGATGGCCTGAGGGAAGAAACTGTTCTCCATTCTGGCAGTGGAGGCCATGCTACAGAACCTTTTGCCAAAGGGGAGGAGGGAGAAGGGAGTGTGTGAGGGATGAGTGGGGTCATCCACAAAGCCGGTGGCTGATTTAGTCAAATATACACTATAAACCAATTCAAGAACGGTTCTTTAGTTAAGGCATTGGTTCCATACAGAACTCTAAACACTCAAATGAATAAAGGGTTAATTGATTTTTCTACATTACGGAAGATCCGTTTCAGAAAGGGGACAGTTAGAGTCTTAAAATCTTGTTGGCTGAGCCACATCTAAAGCTGCTCTGAAAAACTGTTATCCATGAAAAATGTCTGGCCTCTTGTGGGTTATTGCTTCAATAAATGATTCTATAAAAAAGTTTACAAATGGCTCTATATAGCACCTTCTCCAGGATTGTCAAAGAGCCTTTTTGGCACTATATAGAACTGTACTATATAAAGTTAAGTGGCCTTATAGTCAAGCTGATAGCCATGCTGATAGTATCCTTAATTTCATACCAGTACAACTATACTTTTGTTTCTACAGCATTTTTATCCATTTTGCCACTTTTACTCTCAGTATTATGGTTCATTATGGTTCAAAAACACAAACAATCAATGACTGGATTAGTCAGTGCCTATAATACATTTTTAAACTTGAAAGTCATGTTTTCATTTCTAGCAACATACTTTTGTAAATATGCTTCTAAGTTTCCAGAACCTGAGCCCACTTATTACGACTGCTTACATTTTGATTTCCTTGAGCTAGTGAAGCATTAGCTGCTATGCTATAAGCAGAGTTGCACAGAGAACTGAATACTCAGAATAATTGAACAGAATACTCAGAATAATTGAACTGACTACTCAGAATAATTGAATATTCTCTCCCCCTAGGGAAGCATGTGTATTAATCTGTTGCTGTTGGAGAGTACTGAAGGTCAAAGCCCTGGAAAAACATGTCAAAGACACTTTCAGACTGCATGTGTCTCCTTTGGGAGGAACAGTAGGTGAGGGAGAAACAGTAGGTGAAGTCAGTATGAATTCTGATGCAAAGCAAAATATATTTGGATAAAAAAAAACATGACTTTATAGCTTCAGTGTCTGTATCAACTTGTATGTAAATGTAGCAAGCAATTTTCAAAGGTGTGTCAGTGGGGCAAAACATCACACCTCCTGTATTAGCAGACTTTCAATACAAATCTTCCGCCTTGCCAGAAGTGCAAAATCATGCTACGCAGTAGCTGTATTCCTGCTATCTTCCCGAAACAAGCAACCTAGGCAAATCATTAGGGAAACACTTGCATAGACCTCAAACTGATACAGGGAAATAAAGTATCAGCAAGAGGTGCATCCTACTCTCTTTGTGAAAACAGCTCTATATAAAGGTCAACATGTTGCACCTTTACTGGTACCTGGCATACCTTTACTGGTGATGCTTGATTCATTCAGTCTTTAACATGGTATTTTGCCTGGATGAATGTGGTATGCAAAATATTATGAATAATACAAACATGGATACTACATCTACCTGAAACAGAAATATATGCATTACTTCTAAAACCTGAGGAAATGAGAAAATTAGAGAAACAAAAGCAGTTTAGCATGGTAATTCAGCGTCAGATCTTCCAGAGAGCGATGAATGCATTATTATTTATTGGTTTGAAGTATCGGTTAAATCTAAACATGTGTCCGGTGCTGATATGATTCCGATATGATCATACATCCCTATTAATCCCTATTAATCCTAGGATTCAAACCCACAACCTTCCGATCACAGGGGCAACTCCCTAACTACCAGGCTGCCAGGCATCACCAGAAATGCTAGTCTTCTCTGTCTTGTCCCACTTTTCGGATGTGTGCTGCCATAGCGGTGTCTACATTGTTCTACTTCAGATATACAGCAATTGTGTGCACGTATCTGTACCTAGTAGCCTCAGTGAGTCTTTCCATGCAAGCGACTCACGACTGGGTTGCTTTGTAAATGTGTGTGTGTGGTACGTAACAGTACAGTGCAAAGATAGCTTCAAGATATTTGGTGACACTAAGAAGGACACTTGGGACTGCATTAGCCCCAGGGTCCTGTTTGGTTCATATCTGGACCTGCACAGGGAAGAACCATTATTCAAAGGTCTCACTGAGGTGAAATGGTTCTACATATGACACAACACCCCCCCAAGGGTGTATTTATTTCATGGCAGTTTTGCACTGTGAATGATCCAAACCGTGGCCTTCAACATACACTGATTAATTACGGTCACCCACTGATATCACAAGTACCACAGAAACACAGCAAACTACACATAAAAGTAATGCCAATGAAATGGAACATTCTGGAACGGGCACCAGACCCAGTGCCTGACTGTGTTCCACCCAGTACGTTTGGGATGAGCTGGAGTGGCATTTGTGATCCAGAACTGATCCCCCAGCATAGCCTCACTAAAATTCTTGCGGCTGAATGCAGTCAGCTCCTCACAGCAATGGTCCAACACTGTGCAAAGTCAATCCAGGAAAGTAGAAACGGTTACTGCAGCAAGTGTGTGTGTGTGTGTGTGGGGGGGGGGGGGGGGCAACCCCCCAAAACACACTTGATTTATGATGAGTTGGTGTCTAAACTTCTGGATAACTTGCGTGATATTAAAATGTACTAAATACGTTCTCTGTTTGGTAGGACAAGGCTGCAGAGTTTCTTTTTGAACCTGTGTGAACCGAGCCGTCGTTAAGGCGCCGTGTGAAGCCACTAGTCGTAAAGTAATTTTTTTCTCCCACCCGTATTTCGACAGGCTCCGCCCAATTGGCTCTTAGGTGTTACCTTCTTTGCTAGGATTGGTTTTACCATCACGCCACCCGCGATACGATTGGCTACTAGGATCCGCCCTCTGCTCCAGGATTGGCCAGATTCGAGAGCAGTCTGGCAGGAGGCGGGGTTTGGCGAAATACGGGTGGGAAAACCAACCGACGCCGCTCAGGGCCCTGGCTCACTTGTGAAACTCAAACAGACGCGTCGTGGAGACATGGCAGTCCGGAGTCTCCCGGGACCTTCCCTCCTCCAAGGGAGCGACCCAAGGAGAAAACACAGCGAGCGGAGTCAGGCTGACCGCGTTTAAAGAGGAAGAAAGTAACTGCGATGTTCCTGACCTCCAGGAGAAGTCTGTGGAGTTTCTTTGCTTTTGTTTGTCTCTGGAGAAGAAACGTAATGAAGGAAAAGTAGATGAACACCTGGGGTTACCCGTGAAAAATACAACACCTCCGGCACACGCCTGCCACACCTTCAGCACTCCAACAGGTAACTGCCCAGAGTCAGTGTTCAACTTCAGTATTCAGACAGAACTGTGCAGTATCTCCCCTACTGAGAACAACACTAGGATTGCTACTAATATTACCACTGCTAATAGTACTACTACTTCTACTACTAATTCTACTACTAATACTAATGCTACTACTAATAATGGTAGTATTGCAACTGCTACTACTACTAGTACTACTACTACTAATACTACTACTACTCATACTTATACTTCTATTAATACTAATACTACTACTACCTGCTACTACTACTAATACTGATAATTGTAATAATAACAACATTAATAATAATAATCATAATCATAATAATAGCTTGAGCTTGGTAGGTTTGAGCTTTTCCGAAGTAAAGAACTGAGTCACTGATAGAAATAAAGTTTTCTGTGTGAAACACTACCACATGAACTGTAGGCAAGCATGTGTTGGGAGGCATTTTATTCTCTTGCCACTTTTATTCATTTTTAACTTTGACCTTAATTTCTCCAAAGGTGATGCAGGTGACCAGTTTGGGCTGCTGTAGGTTAGTTCAGAGCCAGAGTTTACAGGTGAAATGTAGAGTACAGCTAACAGTGCGTTAAGTGATCTTTTTGGAGGCAATTTCCATCTATTTGTTTAATTTTGAGCTTTGAATTTTGTAGACCCATCTATTTAAACAGTCATTGTAAAGAATGGACCCATAGTACCAACTTTAGTTTGGCCAGTTGAGCTCATGGACATGCCTGAGGAGAGGGTTTAGAGTTCATTGCTCGATTTTAGATAACCTTGTCTCAGGCTCTCTCAGTATTTCCTAATGATAACTCAAAGTGTAATTTTAATAGCCTCCTTTAGCATGGGGTGGACCAGTGTGCAGTAGGTGAGAAATTACAGTAAAGATGTAGGCCTGGCCTTTTGTTATTCTGAACCATTACTTTAAAAAATCTGTGTATGTGCCTTTTCAGTGGATTGAGCCTGTATTTGCTTTTTATTTGAGGGGCTGAGCAGGTAAATGCAGTTTGCCTGCATGTTTACTGTAGGAGACTGTGTTTACAGTGTTGTAGACACTAAGGTGTGGTCACTAGGGTGCTTTGGAGAGCCGAGCCGACCTTGCATTACTTGTTGAGGAGGACGTTTGCACTGGTCAGGGATTACTCCCATATCTGTCTTCACACTTTCCATGTATTCAGATGTGGGTAGCCCACACTTTGACAGGGGGCCAAACTGCACTTTTATCACGTTCAGGTAAAGGAAGCTTGGTTTTCCTTTCACTACCAGCATAAAACTCATGATTTAACATGTTATTTTCACCTCTCCCTCCCTCCTCCTTGTCGTAATAAACTTGGAGATGTGGGTGACATGTAGGTAGCTTTTAGAATTAGAGTTTTGGTTTTGTTTTGGTTTTTTTTTTTACTATTCTAGGCTACTTATTTATTTGATTAGTCATTTATTTAAAACCTTTCCCCCTTTGGTGGAAACATTGTCACATTTTTTGGCATAATCTTAACATGACGTAAGCCTGCCCGTAACATCCACTTTATACCTCCCTCTCTTACAATATCCTGGCAATGGCAGTCAAAACTGAACGGCAGTGCTTTGACGTAGCTGTTATCAAGTTCTCCTCGCTTACACAATGGCTTGTGCTTGATAAGATCTTCTTAAGAGCATGCTGTTAAATTGTGCTAGCATGAATGCTGCAACCACCATGCAAATACAAATGGAAATGAAGTCCCAGTCAACAAACATGCCTTGCAGAGCGCAGACGTCAGTGCCCTCATCTCAAGGCAAAGAACAAACAAGGAAGTTGGTTTGATGCATGTGGACCATCATGTAGAGATGAGTGAATTGTGTCTAGTCTCATGACTGTGAGTAAGTGTGTAACTAATGTGACACGCTGTCTCTAATATGTACTATCTCACAGTCATGGAGCAGTGAAGAACCACTTTTGTTAACCTGAAGAGCCTCTCTTTTTAAAAAACAACAAAATGTGTGAAGAAATCTTTAAACTGAAGAACTGCTTAAAGAACCCACCAGACAATGTAAGGGTTTTTTTTTTTTTTTTACTTTGCCATCAAAAAAATATTCCTAGAAATTTTTTTTAGTTCAGGAACCTTTGTTTAAAGGAATGCAGAGAGACTTCGATTCTCCTAAATATTCATTAATAAAGTCAATCGAAGGAAACGTTAGCCAAGTGGCTAGCTGTCTAAGGGTTGGCCCTGTCATTGGGAGATCATGGGTTCGATCCTGGGGGATGCCACAGCCATCTGTGGTTGAGAATCCAATAGAACACAATTGGTCTTGTTCTCTCTGGGTGCGTAGGGTGGTCCTTACTCTCAGACACATAGTCCTTCATTAGCTGACGCAATAGAACATGAACTTATCGTTCTCCTTTAAGCACTGCGCACATGATAACCTTCACCGTCACAACCCGGGAACATCATGCAATAGGGGAGACCTAGCTATTGTGTCAAGTTGGACACAACTAAATTGATGAGAAAAAAAGAAAACTGAAAGAAAAATAACCAGATTCAAAATATCTTTTATATGAAATTTAAAACATTTTGGTTTACATCACAATTTCCTATAGATATCTTATACCAGAAAAGCCTGAAGCATTGAGGTTATTACAAGACCACCCGTACATTTACTGTTGATGAGCAGCATTGAATGAATGCCTTGAATGAGGCGAGACACGTTTGCTCGTTGGTTTGACAAATACGTAACATTATTCCAAATACATGCAATATTTTGACTGATGCAGACCAGGTTACACCACAATACGTTTGAGTTTGATGGTTCAGGACGCTGATCCCTTTTGTGTATCAACGGAGCTGATGCATAAGGGAAGCAGCGCTGATGAACGTCTTTTGTTTTGTGTGTTTAGCAGCCAATTAAGTGATGTGGACCCTCTCTGGGGGGCTTATTCTGTGTGGCACGGTCGCCACGAAACGAGGCCTTAGCAACAGACTCCAGGGCAACACTCCTACCCTACCTGTCTCATACAGCAGTATGAAGCTTGAGCGGGTCAATAAATGGCCACGAGTTACACAGCGTCCTCAGCTCTGGGCGGACAAACGTAAAGCTAACAGAAAAGAAAGGGACATGAAAAGAAGGAGCTGTCTGCCCAGTTTATTCATCTTACAGTGTCTGTTCACACATATGAACAGAAATAACACTCTAAACTTTGAAACAGATTTTGTTTTATAAATCTGCAGTGTCATGCTGAGGTCTGTCTTTAAGACTATTTGAGTCAGATGATATTTGCTCTTCAGGCTCGTCCTTATGCTTTGTTTGGCTCCCAAGCCAAAATATTATGACATGAATCGCAGTAGCATTTTATGCTGAGGAAATAAAGATCTATTTATGCTGACTGGGTGTGTGGCATTATGTGTGTAAAACAAGTTGTTTTTGCTTGCGAATCTGATGTTCTCTGTTCGGTGTCTTCACATACAGATTTGTAACATTATAAATTATGATTTGATTTGACAAATCTGCAATCTAATGCTCAAATGTCTTTCCTCGCATTATTGTGTGCAAAGTAAATCTTATCTGTATAAATACTACGCTATGGGTGACAGTAAAAGAACATATAGTGTCTGTCATGACATTTACTGGTAATGGTAACCACCTCTTTAATAATATATTTATTAATGGTGACACTGCTATATTAGTGGACAAACCTGTCCTTACAATATATAACACCTGCCACAACATTTTATGGCATGATTTGTGAGGCACGATTTAAACCAAATATAAACTCTTCTCAATGTTTTCCGCTTAGTCTTCTGTTGCATTAAAGGCTGTAAATAAATGCAGAAAGCAGAGAAAAAGCACACCCAGCTGACGTGGCAGACAACTGTGTTAGAATGTGAAAAAAAAATGCTTTAAAAGTGAAAAAAAAAACAAAAAAAAAAAGTTTGAAATCACAGTGAACGACATACCCTAACATTAATTACCACCGCTGCCCAGGTTGCCTATAATCTGCTAATAACAGAAATAAAAAATGAAACACAGCGTCCTTAGTTAGCACTAAGGTGTGCTAATGTACTGGTAGGAGACTGTATAATCACATCATCAGGTTAATGACTCTGTACTATCATATGTACAAACAACTGACTTTGCTGAAAATATCTACAAAAACAATGAATGCCTTGTTGAATATGCAGGCGCCCATGCTTATCTATATCACACAAATTTGTGTGTGAGAGCTTGAAATTCCTGCAGGGAGAGTATAAAGTTTAAGGTAAATCCCCCTGGACATGATGCATTGGTCTCCTTCAGTAAGCCGTCTGAAACACAGAGCTGGAGGCCATGCCTTGTGCCGAGGTGAGAAATTCCCCCTGCCCATTGATTCCAATAGAGAAATGACTGCCAATGCTATAGGCTCCAAATTTCAATCTGCTTCACTTTGAGCTGGCAATCTTGAGCAATCTCTCTCTCTTTCACCTCTTGCCTTTTTCCAAGATGGAGCTTTTCAATTTCCACAGCAGCCCTGGAGATGGTGTGAAATCCTTGATCTTTTTATATGTAATCTCCTAATCTGTCTCAATCCCCGGTTATAGACGTAAAGAAGATGACGCAATCTGATGATACCTGAAGCCTTTCTAAAAGACACATAGTTCCCACAGCTCCCACAGGTTTCTCTGAATCATGATTGATATCCAATAAAATATTTTGATTTGGCCGAGGAGGACTGTAATCAGAGGTGGGTGTAGTAGCCTAAACCAATGTAAAAAAAAAAAATGAATAATAATATCTTTCCAAAAAACAGACTTTCCAAAAATAAGTAGTACAGACATGGCAAATTACTATTATTAATATACTTTTACTAAATTCTTAGTGCTTCAGAAATGGTTAGCACATCAGGCATCTTAGAAGCTGTAAGTAAGAAGTAAGGTGCTTTTTCCTGTTTAATCCTTTTTTGATCAAAAATAAAGCGATTGCCCTCAAAAAGGAGTCACCACCATAATGGCATTAGTAGCAAAAAAGCAATTAGTAAATGTTAATGACTAAAACGCAACTGAATTAAAAGTATACTGAGACATTCCTTATGAAAAATACTAGGGTGTGTGGTATGTATGTATATATATTATACATATATTGCGTATAAATTGTATGAGTAAAACAGTAATGTAACTATGCTATGTACTATATAGTCATTAAAATGTCATTGTTTGGAATGCAGTGGTTTTAAATATATTTTAGAGTTGTTTAACCAGTTTTCCTCCTTCCCTCGTCTTCTGTCTGTCTCTCAATTGTGAGCTGAGTGTTCTGTAGACGTTATGATGCAGAGGCCAAAAAATGTGCCTTTGGCGTAAAGAGAAAAAAGCATGTCTCTGAAAGGGGCTGTATGCGTGTTATAATAAGGCTCACTTTTGTGTCAGCAAGACAGCAGCACTACATCATGAAATCACACCCGCTAACATCAGCCATCCTTTATTTTTTCCTGTTCTAATAAGTCTGCTGTCATGGCATAGCTGGGATATTACAGTGGTAAAATTTTAAATGCAGAAGGATGTGATGCTGCTAAATTTCCATGTTGCAAAAACAAGCAGCCATTTTGCATGTTTTTTTCCATGCCCCTCATGATCACACCTTTGTTATCTCAGTTGACTCAGTCAGCTCAGTCTCCTTTCTGACAAAACCTTGTACATTCAGCCTGATTTACTATTCACAGGGTCATTCTGAAGCGTTTGAAACACCCCAGGTTTGTCTTGAATGGAAAATGCAGGACAGTTTAATGGTCAATGTCACACATCACGTTTCAGGCAGCAGATAAGGAATAAATTCAGACCGATGCGTTTGCCACCGCTTCCTCCCCTTATTTGCATTTAAAATGACAAATACAGAACCATCATAAAAGTTTCAGAATGGCCTTTTTGATCTGAATATAAATGTGAATTCAGTTCAGGATGCAAAACTGAATTAAAGAGCGTGGAACTCTAGTAGCATGGCCGTTCTCTTTCTTTCTTTCTATCTCTCTCTGTTCAGGGAGGGAGAAAAAGAGCAGTGTGCCCTTGTTCTATTAGAGAGACACTTTCCCAGACTTGGCCATTAATTATTTACCAGTCATTTGGGCCATAAAGAGCAGAAGAAATGGCAAAGCCTGCAGGTAGAGGAAAGGTCAGCGCATCTGGACCGATTCTCACTGAATAACCACGTATTGATAGTGCTGTTTATTTGGCTGGACACGGCGCAGAACTATCCGGAATGTCACAGGCACATGTTTGTCTCTCTCCCCTCGAGAGATTCCAGCCATTACAGCTGCTTGACAGTTTGATATGTCAGAGCCACATGTCAAATCAATAGGGGAGACTTTTTTGTCCCAGCCTTCTCTCCAAGCCTGAAAGTGATGTTATTGAAAGGTTAGATGCATTGGGTGGGGGCTGTCTTCTTGATTTCTAGCTCGAAGTGATGTGGATTGTGTGACTGCCACAATGCCTCTATGAAGACTGCTTGTGCTCTAATGCAATGGTGGTCACTGTCTTGCTTAAATTGTGGCAGTGCTGAAGCTTACTTAATGAAAAGCATTTGACTAAGACCATATTCATCCCCACAGAGCACTAAATATCAACTAAATATCAACTAAAACACAAATACTGCTATGATTGTAACACTTTAAAGGGCCCATATCTTATTTTTTCCATCCATGTTCATGTTGTGTAAGTGTGTATATATATATATATATATATATATATATATATATATATATACTGAAACACCTCATCAGTGTGAATGACTGAAGCG